>CAHIKZ030000571.1:125000-350000 GCA_903632075.3 Acanthosepion pharaonis | reverse complement strand
GTTCAATCCCTGGCCACAGCAGAAGTGAACAAAAACTTGGAGAGTTGAGATACTGAAGGGAAATAACTGGCACATGGAATGAGAACAGTCTACCCAGTGGATTAAATAAAGGGTTCAGGTCAAAATTCCAACATATATCATCTGAAGAAGGCCAGAGTGTACAATGGCTGAAACATCATGAATATGACAATAAAGGTGAGGACAATTTCTCATCTTAAAAATATAGACAGATGATGACAGGCTAATGTTTTGGTTTTGTAGTGTCTTGCAGTTTTAGACAAGACTACTGCAGCCTATCCTGTGTTTAATGTTCTTATTTCCTGTAGTAAATTTCTAATAACTGATCTATATACTGAGCTATCTGAAGCATTTAGAATTTATTAATTCCACATTCTGAATTTTTATCATGGGTTCAGGATATGTGTTATCACTACTCTCATGCCAGTTCCAGATCATGCTGTATTTTTGATTAGACAGAACGTGAGTTCATTTGCATCTGCTTTTGATTTCATCTTATGCATCTGATTAAAAACAAAGAAAAAACAATATGTTCATTTGAAGAAAAAAATCAAATTTTTCTTCAAAGTGAACACTTTCAGTGTGCCTATGTGTAAAAAGAAAATGTTTGTTTCAGTGCTATTAGCACATGTACCAGACAATGCAAACACAGAAAAATCAATTCAAATACAGTGACATGATGATTTGAATTTATAAAAGATCAAACTAAAGAACAATCATACTAAAACTGCTGATATTTACTAATGTTAGAATCATACAAGGCCACTGTTGCAGAGTCCTCATTATAGATCAAATGAGATTAACTTGTTAATCATTACTCAACAGCATGTAACCATCACATGTTACCTTAATTTTGATTTGATATCATTAAGAAGATAATATGAAATGAGATCAATCAGGCTTTTGTGAAAATCTATTTACTATTTATCAATGTTCTTGTGCCAAACTAAGCTAAGCTTAGTAAATATCCACAGTGGTGCCTCTTAATAAAGCAATAATTAACAAGGAGGTCTGGTAGACAAAGTGTATTCCTCCTAATAGTGCTCTACATGTGTAACCTTGTGTCAAACAAATCTAAACTTATTAAATATCAATATGCATCCAATTTAAAATATTTACTTATCCATTATTTAATTTGTAGACCGGTTCAAAGTATTTTCTGTTAATTAATTGAATAATTGTTTACTAAAATTGTTTTTATTGCTTCGGTTTTAGAAACATCTATATATTAAAAAATGACATGTAGAATCTGTAAGTTTTACTTTATTCATGTGGATTTTCCATAAATATACCTTCAGATGTTCATTATTTACTATAGTTTTCTTTTCATTATTATTATTATAGAAAAAGAATTATCATATTTATTATGAATTCAAAAAGTGATTTCTAGAGAATTTTGGAGAATATCATGTAAAATTAAAATACTATAAGAAATATGAATGACAATTTCTTTAGGAGAAATATAATAGAAAATATATTAAGATTTGTTATAACTGCACAATATTTTTAAAAAATTTTCTCTGCTCCAACCAAATTAATAATCGTATGAAATGTGAAAATGAAAGAAGCTATATAAAAATGCATATCTTTTATTTAATTTCTTGCCTTGATTACGGAAAAAATTTCTGTATGCAAAAAGTAACACAAAAAAATGAGATAATGAAAAACAAAAAGAAAACCTAACACCAGTAAGAACGCTGATGATAATCATTATCGTCTGCATTATTATTTTATATGCATCTTCCTTCTGTCTTCGTGGCAGTGAAAGAATGTTAGAATAACAGAGAATGTGTGATTCTGTCGATCCTCTCGAATGGTAGAATAATCGATTGGATGTTCTCCATTCCTTTAAGTGGCTTGCCTGAGTAGCCGGCTGTTCGGTACCGTGACGTCACAGCAAGCACCTGGCAATGTCGTTGGTGCTACACACGCTTTCAGTTACTTTTACTACAACAGTAAATAAAGAGGACTTGCTTTGCTTCTATTGAGAAAGCAGGCCTACACTCGGTGGTGTCATTTCTCTCCTAACCGCTGCCTCATCTTTTTCCTCCCTTTATCAACTGCTAAATGTATCGTCGCTTTTGCAAGACAAAAACCATGGCTCTATTTGCCCAGATCTTACGAGGGATATGTCTAAAGAGACTAATTTGTTGCTCTCTACTCGGCTTGTTGTTACTCTATTGGTTCGCTAAATCTCCGGCCCCTATCAGGTAAGAAAGATTGTCACTTCTTGCTCGATTCAGCTTTTATTTTGAACTCTTCTTTCCTTTTCATACTTTCTGTATATAATTATTCTCCTCCTGTAGGACTATATTTATTCCCCACCCCCAGCTACAGGTGTGCTTTTATTCTTTACTTATTTAAAAAACAAATTTGTCATATTTATATTGTTTGCGCTGTTTTTTATTACAAGCATGGACTCGCGACTATCTTTCTCTAGTAGAGTGTATTTAGTTACTTGTGCAACGTCCAGAATAAAGTCAACACTAATTGTGTGGGTGTGTTAAAAGAGTTTGTAAAGTATTTGTTTTCATAAAAAAAAGAAAGAAAAGGTACACGGAGATTGCTTATGAAGAAAATTAATGCGTTACATTTATGATGATGAACGCATACAATATAGTTTTTTTTAGTCGTCGTAACCAGCAATCAAGGATCCAACGATAACCTGTATTTTTTTCCAAGTAAAAAACAAAACAAATTTATTAATAAAAAAAAATCATGAAAGTTTTACTTTTAGATGACAATTTTTCTTTGATTTAAAAATGTCCCTGACTTTTTAATAAAAATAAAAAAATTTCTAACCCATGTTGCATTTTATTAATTTTAGGATAAAAAATGAGGAACCCAATTGAGTGATGAGGATCGTTACTTGTAAAACGAAAACACTGTCTTTTTTCACATGACCTTTTTAATTTAACTAAATTTGCAACAAAACTGAAAAAAGTTTGTCATCTTCTTTCTGGTTGCGGGCATTAAGGCCAGAACCTGTACAAACTTACAAGTGCAAAAAAAAAAAAAATCTGATCATAAATAAACTTCATGTATTGTAAAATACTTGCTTAAGGTCTGAAGCAAAAATCAAAACAAACATCGAGCATCATCAATTTTCTTCTGATGTGGGTCATCCACCAAATTGTTGTTTGTGTGTGTATATATGCGTGTGTGTGTCGCCTATATTCTTCTCTTCCTTCATTGTAGTAAGTAAATTATTCCAATATAAAAAACTTTACGTTCTTCTTTCACTTTACACTACACAGTGAGTTACTAGCTGAGAAGTCTCCGATACCTTCTAAATGCCAATACTTAGTTACAACCAGTTCAGTTAAAACTTGTTATTATTTGGTTAAAGCATAACTTTTCCAACGTCAATCATCCAGACCACGAAAATAAAAGAATAAGCATTAATTCTTTATTTTATTTGTAAAACAGTTCCCAAACTTAAGACTAAGAAGAGTGATAGCTTAAGAAGAAGATTGAATCTACTTTCTGGTGTTTACATTTTAAAACTAAACTTAAACCTTTTTATTTTATTTTTTTTAGTCGGTATTAAAATGTTTTAAAGTGCTTTGTTGAGTGTATTTTCGAAAATAAGTTGTTAAAAAGACTGATCTGCTCACTTCTCAAAAAATAAAAAAAAATCTCTCCTATTGAAATTAATGCTTTTCATTTGAAAATTTGTCATTGTCGTGTAAAATGAAAGTGGTGTTTTTCATTATTTTAACTAAGAGATAAGGAATATTCAATAATAGTTCGTGATTGCGAGCAGCACAAACTCCGTTCTCAATGGAATTTCAAGCCTTTGTTGATACATCGCATTTGTTAGCAGCAGTAGTAGTTATAGCTTTTTTCTTTTCTTTTTTTCTTAAAAAAAGAATCTACCATCGGGAAATTCTCAACAAAACTAATCATTTTTTTTATTTAGAGTTGCTAAACTTTTCTGTCCAAGAGCCTCTTTTCGTAGTGTAAAAAGAGTTTTATTAACTTGGTACCTAAAAATGAAATTGAAATGTAACTTTGGATTTTTTTTTCTTTCACGTGTTAGTTAGTTCTGTAGTTTTTTTTGTTTTTTTTTACTGATTTAATTGATTGATCAGTAAAGAAAAAAGTATTGAACAAGTTTGAAATACCTGCTCTTTGATTCTTGTAAGTGTGGCTTCATATGAGAAAAGGAGGAATTTTTTAAATGATTCTCGTCGAGCAATCTTATTAGAATTATTTTTGTGTATGTGTGTGTACGGACACAGTAGTTGCGCCTGAAAACTGTAAACTTCGTAATGTTCTGTAATAGTTTTTCTTGTGAGGGGAAAAAACAAAAAAACAAAACAAAAAAACTTAAACTGTGGACATATTGAAATTTTCTCGCTATCCCGGGAAATTTGAGTTACTGGAATAAAAGACTTTTTTTATTCCAGTAACTCAAATTTCCCGGGAAAAAAAATCATAGACTTTTGGACATTTATAATAAAAGTCCAAAAGTCAATCATTTTTTTTTTTTTTTTTTTTGTTTAACGAGTTCGTTTCTTCTTCTTGTTTGACTTCTAGTGCAATTGCTTTAATGACTAAACTAACCCCCCCCCAAAAAAAAAAACATCGCACTGTTTCCCCATTACAGTGGCCTCGTATTGGTCTCTTGAGGTGCATTAGTTTTGTTGAGACAATAAAGAAAGATTGATTTCGTTAAAAAACACACACAAAAAAAACAACACACACACAAAAAAAAAGTTTGAGTCAGAAACCTCCAAATAATACTGGACAGTTTACTTTATTTATTGTTTAACATTTATCATAATTATTTTTAATGTCAACCAGGAAACTGGAATCTTCCAACAAAACAAAGAAACAGACAGCGAATCGCCAAACATAAAAGTAAAAAAAAAAAAAAAAACTATATTAATTTAAAAACTTAAAAAAAGATATAAAATGTTTTTTTTTTAATAACTTGCGGTTGTTTTTTTTGTTTTTTTTTTAGCGTAGTAGTGCTTTAAACTTTTTATATTCTCAATCTGCAAATGTCTAACACGCGATCAATTATGCATTTTTTAGGTAAATTATTCACGCGATTAGTTTATGGAAAACTGTTGAATTAGTCAATTTGTTATATACTGCAAAGCAAATCACACTTAAAACAATGTCACACTCACAGTGTGATTAGTTATGAAGATTGGGGAAACTAATAAAAATAAATCTGAAAAGAAAACTTACTCCTTCCTAAATTTTCGACATTCAGGAAATATTTTCGTTCAAAGCCAGCGTTTGTAACCGGATCACAAGTGCGGTGTGTAACTGATAACGAGTAATTCTACAATATTTGCAGGAAAGTGAAGATAAAACTTGTCTTCTTATCATAATATTAAAAATTTGATAATCCAAATAACTAGTACGTGAAAATTTCAGAGACAAAAAAATTCAAATTCTAGCGAAAAATTGCCAAAAGTAAAAATAAAATCTGTGTTATTTGCGGACGGAATAGAAAACATGTGGTACAGAATGTTGGTTTGTGTAGATTAAAAAACAAAGACTTTGCAACAAGTTGTAGTCAGTCAACTTAACGAAACGGTTAGAGATCAGAGAACTCACTGACAACTGTAATTATCCTTTTACTTCCCTTTGTCCTGTAAACTGTGAATGACATTAACTAAATGTATGGAATTATTTCTATATTAGGGACATTGTCCTCTTCTACAGTTCACATAAGGTATGAAAAAATGGATTCATAGAATATCGACTTACACACGTCATTGTGTGAATAAATTGCATTTTTAAATTTGACCACAATTATTGGAAGTTTAATTTTTAATTAACAGAACCGCTATAAATGGCTCGTAAAATTAGTTTGCTTTCTTTCACTCTTCCGATATTTTTTTTGCTAGATGATACCAAGTTTGTGGAACTGAAACACCTAGTGAGGATCGAACTTTCTAGCTCCCTAAAAACAATCCCGCCCCCAAACTCAACCAAGTTTAGATTAGCTAGTTCCCCACCCCCCGTAGTTTATACAGGCGACAGAGAGCCGTATGTTTTTCTTTTTTTAAACTAAACACAATCTTGCGAACTGCTCTTGTAAGTGAAGTCAATTATTAATTAACACTTGGTCAGATTCGAGAAGTAAAAAACCTGAAATATACTGAAAAATTTTCAGTGAAAATTAAACTTTTCTCTCTAAGACGAAATTAGACAAATTTTCTAAAAAAATGTTTTTTTAATTTTCCATGGGTAATGAAGAAAAATCCCTATCATTTGCCATTCTTTAACCTAGGTTTGCAATGGATACATGTTTCTTTGTGTGTGTTAAATTCGCTCTTTATAAGCAGGAGTCACTACTAAGTCAGTGAACTGTATAATGAAATTTAATCTTTAAAAATAATGAAGGCAAACAATGTCTTCTTGTTCCGTCTCGATGGAAAAAAACAAACAAACAAAAAACAACTTCACGCCGATTGAAAGTAAGTCTACATTCGGCTAGAGTTTCTTGCTATCGAAGACAAAACAAAAAGGACGAATTTTTAACGTTTGAAATTCAGACTACTCATAGTCTGTACTTTTTAGTCATTATAACATTATAGTTCATTTTTAGTGTACGAGTTTGTTATGAGAATAGTTTTTTTTTTATTGGCTTCTCATCTGTGTTTGATTTGTTTGTATAAACTTTTTCGTGTACGAAAACTATTACCTAGCGCATTACTTTTTGGTTGACATGTTCAGTAGAGTACAGAGTACTCAATCATGTACGACATTACCAGGTACATTACTAAATAAAATAAATATATACTTACTCGCAAATAACTTAGGTTATTGGAGATAATTTTGTCTGTCAAATGCCCTTTTTCTTGTTAGCCATGGTAGTGTACAGTAAGTTAAGTAAGTACCAAGGACGAGACCTTTTTTGTCAAATATCTGTTCGTTGAGTGACAGCACATTCATGCATTTTCAAAGAGTGTTTAAGAAATGAACATAAAGTCTACATTGAAACTCGAATTCTACCTTATCTTCTATACAGTACCATTGACATTACTCTGCACCTTGTAAATATCTTGGAAACAAAGGAAAAAATCTACACTACAGTTTTCTAAGTTATTTTTTTCCAATATATATTTTTTTTATTTTGTTGCATGTTCATTGATGCTATCAATGCGGGGCTTATTTGATCCAAGTCTGGCAGAAGATCACATTCACTACTAAATAGCTTACAAAAATATAAATATATACTTTCATAATGCTTAGTTTGTCTTCGTTTTACACTGTTGCTTTTATGATAATTTTCTAACTGGAATAATCTAAGTAGTGTCAAGAAGTAGGATAAAAAAAAAACAACAAAGATTACGACGATATTTGAACTCTGGAACGACACCGGCACCAATTTGGTCACAGAAGTCTATGACTCTCTAAAACGAAACAAAAAATTTACAATCATATCATCTTTTGTCTCCACAACGAAGAAAAATTCCAATTAAGATTATTTGATTTTTTTTGTTGGATTTAGAGCGTGAAATTCATTGTTAGATAATTCTTGGATCTCATTCTTTTCTGTTAATTCACACCAAATAATGGAAAAGTTGTCGCAAATAATTCACCCCAAGAAGTTATAAATTTAAAATTTGTTTTTTTTTCATTATCATTATTGAATTTTTGGTACTCTTTTGAAACTTATAAATTTTAAATCAAAATCTGTTTAGCTTGCTTCGCAACAACTCCAATCATCAGAATGAAAAAAATACCAACAATAGAACTTATTCACATTTCGTAAGTGCGTATAATATTCGAGGTACTTACAAGGAATTTTTTATAATAAAAAACAAAACAAAAAAATAACAAAACAAAAAAACAAACTGTTTTTTGGCTTGTTTAACGGGGTTAGAACGAATGCAGACCCCACACATAGAAATAGCTCACAGTCGCCCACATTTGGGGTGATAGCAAAGGTCAACCCAACCGGGATGCAATGGAAGGGCCTTGCTCTGGGAGAATTTGGTATGAATTTTATAAATATAAATTCTTCTTATTTTGGTGAATTAACAGAAAATCCTATTTCAATTTTAGTACATACGTATAGCGCAAGTAAAAATCTATTTTAAAATTTAAGTTTTCGTGATCTTTGCAATGAACAAGTGAAAGTCATAGGGATTTAGGATCACGTTTCTTTTCTTTTTAAAATGAAATCAAATTGTACTTTATCACAAGTTTACGAGTATAAATGTTTTGAAAGACAATGTCTCAACTGTGATGTTAGTTTCGTTCATTTTCTTCTGTCTTAGTCTTGGGGGTGGGGCTTTGGTCAACCCACTCAAATTGGGTCTGCGGAATTCTTTTCTCTTTGTTTATGCGTTATAAAGCTCGAACGAATAATAACCACACAAGCACCACTCGGTTGCACTAAATGGGCAGTCAAGGCTACTTTACTCTTCTTATCGTTGCTATTTAAAACATGCGAGATTTTGTTCTAGAAAAATCTCAGCCTGTCTTAGTAAATTATTTTCTTAGTACCGGACTGATAAATCTTATGAGAGTAACTATGACCTAGTATTTTTGAAAGATTTTATTCACTAACTAAAATTCGTGACGAACATTTATTACAAATAAAACCAATGGCGAAGAAATGTTTGGTTCTGTCTCAAGAACTATTCCTACACAGACTGAACTAGAAGAAAAATAAAAATTTTATAGTAACAGAACTATTCGCATGCAGTTTTCCTACTGTACTGAGATGAAGCATAGTTTAATAATTACTCTCTACAAACAAAATATGAAACTTTTTTTTCCAAATACGTCTCTTCAGAGCCTAGGTGATAATGGTCCTCCACGGGTTCCGTTTTTTATATCTCTGAATTGTAAGTAGATTGATTTTTCTCCACGGTTTAAAATTCAGTTTTTCGTCTAGACTGGCTACCGCCCAAAGCTAGAGAACCCACTTTCCTTTGCTATTTAACTCCTATTCCATATTTTCAAGTTTGTTATCAAGAAACCTCCAAGTTTCAGTGATAACTCCTATTTTTTTTAATCACATGTTTCAGCGCTTATGGTTTTTTCTACAGTGTAACCCGGATATAAGAGAGTTGTCGGGGCCGGAGAAGAAGTTTCTTATATCTGGGTTTCTCTTATATCCGTGTTTGGTCTATTTTGTTTACATTAACACAGGCTCTAATTTGGGACCAGAGAAAATCTCTCTTATATCCGGGTTTCTCTTATATCAGGGTCTCTTATATCTGGGTTACACTGTATTAACTTCCATGAAAAAGTAGTGTTTTGCATTTCATCGCATGTATTTGCAAAATTAAAAGTAGACTTCTGTAGGCACGAAGCTGTACTGGTATTTTATCTTGTAAAAGTGTTTCCTTGGATGTTCATAGTTTGTACATTTCTTGGACGAGGTGTTATCATTATTTATATCAAGGCAAATGTACTCATCCTTGTTGTTAAGTATCATTAAAGATGGACATTAGTACAAATTATAATTATGCAAAATTTGTAAATGAGTTTTTTTTATCATAACCAGATTTATGTGTTGAAAATACATTTTTTAAAGAAATGCGACCCCCATTTTTTATTTTGTGTCCCGAAAATGTGTAAATGATTTCCAAATTGTATTTAAAACCTTTTAAAGTGTAATTTAATTAATAATATGCAACAGTATGAAAAAGCAAAATTATCCGATCAGATTATGGTTGCCATGACTTTAGTTAACAGTAAACTAGTCACTCCAAACATCGTCTTGACATACATTTCTTCCACATGCATTCAACATAATATAAGAAGCATGTGTAATAAATGAGGCCCAAAAATTGAATTGATTGTATTATTGACAGTGTCATTGTACTTACTTAATGTTATATAACTGCTCATTGGTAACGGTATATGGTTATTCCAGGTAGAATAGACTGCTGAATGATTCTAGTTGCTACTGATCTGTCAAGGACGAAAGCGAGAAATCCTTTCGTTCACAAATCCTTCTTTTTATAATCTTGACATAATTTCTTTTTAAATTTTACACCAACATTTAAAAAAAATTAACTATAACACAAAATCTGTCCTCGATCTTTATTGTAATCAAAATTGCACTTTTAACATTTATCATGGCATTTTTGTTGCTTTACAAAACTTATAAGAATGAGCTATAAATTGACCGATCAATCTATTTTCCGTATCTTTTGGTGGCTCTTGACGATGTAATTGCCTGTCCCTATGTAGGCTGTTGATCGTAATCTTCCCAATATATTCTCATAAACTCTGCCTCTTATCTCTTACTATGTAACCCTCTACTTCGAGTCGGCCTTGTATAGGGTGAAAATTATTATTATAAAAAAAAAGATAACCGAAAGATGAATTCCGAAAGCTAAAAGTAGTAAAAAAAAAAATGCAAACATTTTCTTAGAAACAAAGATTGTTGAATTGCTGTGTGATATCAATCCTTTTGTATGGCAGCGAATGCTGGACACTTTGCCCACAGATGAAGAACAAATTAGAGGCAACGGAAATGTGGTTCTACAGAAGGATACTGAGAATTTTGCGGACGGACTGAGTTAACAACGAGGAAGAAAATGGTAGCAAAAATTATCAGAAAGAGACAGTTGAAATTTCAAGGACACATAATGAGGAAGGAGGGCTTGGAAAACTCACAGGGGATATCGAATGCTTGTGTGAATGGATAGCGGAACTGGATGAGGTGACAGTTTTGGCAAAGGGGGAAATACAGCTAAAGGCAACAATGTATAGAAAGCTGTGGATCACCTACGCCCGGAAGAGACACGGCACATAAGTTCCTTTTTGCAATTACTTTTATGGTAAAACTACATGTCTGGAATATATTTTATTGTGGATAATTATTTCAAACCATTGACAATCACGTGATTGTCAACCCACTGTTTGCCTATCATCTGCAACAAATTAGAATGGAGTTGTTTAAAAAATCACGAAATTACTCGTATCATGATTTCTATCGACATTTTAAGAGAAATTTTATATAATATGCTTTGATATTCGAACCAATCTGGTCTTGCTTGTTATACTCATGTTTCGGTCGCTACATCCTCTGGCCTTCTTCAGGTTGTCGTTCGTTGTACTCGGCAATCTTCTTGGAATTTTGAATTGAACGATTTGTTCAATCCACCGGAGTAGATTGTTCTCATTCACTTTCCATGCTTAAGAACATGGAAACAAGAAGGAAACTTGTACTTTACATCAGGAAGAGACAACTGAAATTTCTAGAAAACGTAATGAGGAAAGAGGGCTTAGAAAATCTTGTATTCACAGAATACATTGACGGACAGAGAAAAACAGCGCATAACATACCTAGAGAGCTAGATTTTGTGGAAATAACAAAAAAAAAAAAAAAAAAAAAAAAAAAAGAAAAAAAAGCCCAAAACCAAAATGAATTAAGAGCTACAAAGGACAGGACAGGACATTTTGGAGAGCCATGATTGCTTATGTCCTAAAGTGACACGGCACATAAAAAGGTGTCGTTTTTTTATTCATCAGTTTATTACGCTATATTGAGTAAAGATATTAGGTTTAAGACTCCAAAATTACATCACAAGAGACACATCGCTGAGTGAATTAAATCGTTGGTTAAAACATATGTGGCTCCCTGGTAGTTGTGAGTTCAAACTCTGTTAGTGCTGAAATGTCAATGGGTCTGAGAATGTTACCGGGTACAATGATTGTCACCCTGAAGAAGCTGAGTCGGGGAGGGGGTACAACGACCGAAACGTTGTAGGTATACTGATCCTAGCATGGCATATAATAATGATGCTATGATTGTTACTTAGATTTAATTTTATTGATATTTTTCAATATAGTGTTTACTAAGTATTGATTAACACAAGACTTTGTAACGAAGGAGTTATGTCTGACATAGATGGAGTTGCATCACTAGAAGAGGAATGATGAAAATAAATCTGTTAATCTCCGGAACAATCGTCACTGCTGATATTCCGAGCTGGGAATGTTGAGTAAGGGCTAAGAGTGGCTCAAGATATATCTGTCCATATTTCTGAGATAAGGTATTGAAACTATTTACTGTTTGGACTGTTGTCCTCATCTTTGTATTATTCACGACGTTTCAGCCGTTGTACGCTCAGACCTTCTTCAGGTGATATGTTGGAATTTCAAACACAAGGACACATGACCCAGTAGATAAAAGTGTAGGTTGAAGTAATCCAGTGACTTGACCCAAAGAGTTGTGAGTTCAATCCCTGGCCACAACAGAAGTGAACAAAAACTTGGAGAGTTGAATTACTAAAGGGAAATAACTGAAACTGAGATATCCAGAAAAGGCATGGCACGTGAAACGAGAACAGTTTACCCCGGTGGACGAAAAAGGGTTCGGTTCGAAATTCCAACGTATATCACCTGAAGAAGGCTGGAGTGTACAACGACCGAAGCGTTGTGAATACGACAATAAAGATAACGACAATGGTACGAACAATGTAAATAGCTCAGAAAATGATCCTCATTGAGCGAGAGGTCAATATTTGTTTTATTATTAGATTTTATTAGCTACTGGAACTTGCTGTTTCGATCTTATCTGTCTGTAAAAACTACCTATAGTCATTTGATATTATTTTCGATGAGTGAAAATCAATCACTACTATAACAAACTTTATAACTTAAGACGACTTGTACTTTTGATATGATAGAAACGCATAAGATTCGAGAGAAATCACTTTGTCCATTTGTTTGCATGGTAATGCACTTAAATCTATACCCTTTACCTTCGGTTATGATTTAAAACCCTCAGTTTTCCTTATGCGTGTATCTGGCAGTAATTACTTACTTAGCTTAATGATGAGTAAAGCATTTAATCCCCCCACTTGTCAATCTTAACTCAACTGAACACTTATATATTATTCCGTTACAACGGTTACATAAATCGAATATTATATAGCGAGAAATTCAGATAAAGTTACCGGATAATTGTCTGGCTAGGTGAGTATCTTTTAATTCAGGATTTGAAATATAAAATACAATGTGGCTTCGTTGTTATGGTTGCAAATGGTGATAAGCGAACATGCCTAGCCTCGTATTATCATAAAATCATTTAGACTTCAGGCAGCTAATATTTTTATTTTTGTTTTTTATTAGCTTTCTTTCGATATTTGTTTTTACTTTTAATGATTTAAAAGTAAGTTATTTCTTACGGTTTTGAATAAAATATAAAATCAGGCGCAACCGTGATAAGTGCATGCAAACACACACACAAAAAAAGCATCATTTGGAAGATACAAAATAAAGGTAGTTCCTTGTTGACCCATTGTTGGGGTATGCTTTTTCTTTTCTTGGTTAGAACTCCGTACAGGGAACAGAACAATATCTAGATTTCCTTTTAGAAATGGAATTGCTGATTATAAAACCTGTAACAAGAGAGGTAAAAAAAAAAAAGGCACTCATGCAGAAAATATCGCCATTATTTTTTTATCTTTTGACCGTCCAGATAATAGAATAGTATGCAAACAATAAACTTGTTTGTATTTTTTTGTTACTTTAATTATTATTTAATTTATTATTAATTATTTTTTTATGTTTTAGCGATTAAGTTTTTCATTCTTTTTAATGAGGACACCAACCATAGCTTGACCAGTTTTTTCGTCAGTCACTGACCGCCAATCGACCGCAGTTTCTTTCCTAATTGAAAATTTTATCCAATAAATTGTTATTGTGACACTGTCATAACATTTTTTCAGTTACTCATTGTTTATGTATAAAATTTTGACTACATATTTTTTTTTTTAATATATCACACTGCGTCTAGCTAAATCCCAACAAATGTTGACTGGATGTCGCATTTGCATTTTCCAGAACTCTTGTTTGTTTGTGGAAGCGTAAAACCAAAGTTGCAATCGAAAGTGGCAAAGTGACCGTAGTTATTTACTTTCCTAGATTGGAAAATTTCATTGTCATATATTTCAATGCTTCCATCCCGACGACACACACTCACAATTGAGATGGAGTTATTGGCGGTGACAATCATAATAATGATCGTAGTTGTCATCATCATTGTTCTTATTTTATTTATTGACTCCTGGTCGTAGTAACTTTGCGTCGTCAAATCAAGTACCGAATAACGGTGAGGAGTAGGCGGTTGCCATTGAATATCGTCAAATATTATATGAAAAACAATTCCATTTCGACATTGATCAGTTTTGGTGATTGCTTACTACGATATGACTAAAAAGTCTTATTTTAGCTGCGCCAAAACGAAACCCAGTGAGTAAGATTTCATGAGTCGGTGTCGTATCATTTATGAATTTTACTGACTTCATCTGTTTTATATATAAATAAATATAACCAAAATAGCAGTATAAACATTTGAACATTTTTCTGACTTTCAGTTGAGTAATCTGATACCTTTGCTTCATTAATGAATACTTTGAAACCATACCAATATTTTTGTTTAGCCTTTTCCCTACAGAATGACTCTTTGAAATTCATTTCGAAAGGATAATTACATAAATATTCACGTATGAAATTTTGAAATACTTTGAAGATTTAATGCTTTTAAGGAAAATTTGATATACTTAAGTTTTTATTTTTACTCTATTTATTGGTAAATTATTTGCCACGCAATTCTTAGAGATAATGAATAAAAATGAAAAGTGTTCGACTTTCTTCAAAATTTTCCCTCAGTTCGTTTTCTGAAGGAAAATTCCAAGTTCAAAATTCCTATTTTCACACTGATTAATTTAGTAACTAGTATATACTCTGTGCAAGACATGAAATGAAATATTCATTTTGCTGTTGTGTGGGGCTACTCAATGTAGTTACAAACGAGCCTCAAATTAGTAGCACACAACTTGAATTAATTACAAAAAAATATAAGAAGAATTGGTACAAAAAGAAACGCCAAAATGCAAATTTTAAATTAAAAAATTAAAATCAACCAATTAAATAATTTTATGCCAATGAATAAAAGAACTCTAATCAATATCAAACTGTTAGTCTCCGGGATACTGACTAAAACCCTTTAAATTACGTTGCCACAAGCGAAGTTAAACAGTATTATATTATTCTTTGTTAACACAGGAATGAACATAGCACATTATTGTGAATGTGAATTTTCAAGGACTATCAGAACTTTTGATAAACTACAAGTAATAAGTATGATTACCTATTGAATTAATAAGTATGATTACCTATTGAATAAGCCGATAATTTTTCTCTTCTACTTGTTCCTCTCAAATTTTCACGCTTAAAATCTTTAAGAAGATTTTTTATTTTTTAAACAAACACAGCCAGTTTTTTTTGTAGACACATTTCTTTTTAAGCATTTATTCTTGTTCCATGCAACATTTTGTTTATTCAGGTTCCTTCAATATTTCGATTTGCTAGAATAGTTTTTTTTTGTAAAAATGGGTTCTTTTCTACATTTAAAACTGTTGTCTGCTTTACATTTATCAACAAAATTGAGCTACCTCATTGCTTTAGACTCATTTTGGATATGAAAGTGAAAGTAACTATTTCTACTAATTATAAATCCAGGTAGTTATTGTTGTATTCTTATATTTTTGTACGCCTAAGAAACGAGTGCGGGTCTAGATACAATTTTTGTACCCAGACTCGTATTCATGCAGTGAAAGCATCCCGAATCAGAAATTTTCACTTCCTTGTCAAATGTTTTGGTCACCAAATGCAACGATACATAGTCATTTAAACACTAATATTTTTATATTTTGTCTTCAAAGTGCGTAAAGATTTTGGAGCATTTTTATATTGGTCGTTATTGAATAAATATGATGGCCTTATGCGGTCTGTTAGTTACACTTGCATTAATTTTCAACAAATAATTCATTTTATTCTTTTTTTTTCTTTCTCTCTTTGATATTCAAGGCCCAACATACAGACTGAGCGTTGAAACATTCGAAAACAAATCTAAGTTTCAAAATTCAATGTTTAACTATTAAATATTTTGTCTTCTAAAGATTCCGTTTACAATACGCGTGTAGAAAAAATGTAGTCAATGGGTAGTGATTATAAAAGCCCAAAACTTTATAAAGTCTACAGGATTCAAATGCAGTTAGTGCTAAATACAGCGATTATTAACCGTTGTATTTTTTTTCTACCGCCTGTGTTCTCTGTGTCACTCTGTTGTTATTTGGACATCACCCAGACACAGTCAAACGCCAGGAAGCAACGCAGGTTTAACGAATGAAATCTAAAATATATCCTAAAAATATCCAAGAAAAGAGTAAAACATTTGTAAAAGACAAGACTATCATAGAAACAAAATTTAACAAATATCTATCATTTTTTTTTCTTAGATCTTTTACATTTTTTTAAAAATCTAAGTATGACGATAAATTACATCTGGTAGCAGGGCTTTGGCCGAGAGATTTGAAGTTTTGAGGAACTTGTAACCACCTCTTAATTGCTCTTGTTCCCAGGTTTCTCCTGACCCGGAGTGGTAGCACCTTTTAGGGTGCCGGCTATAAGCAAAAAATGACGCCCACAACAACAAAAACAAAAAAAAAAAAACACTGAGAGTGTAAATATATATAGATATATGACCAAAAATACATTTTATGTGTAGTTGAAGGCATGCAATTGTCTTCAAGATATATTTACTTGAAGGCATGCAATTGTCTTAAGATATTTATATTTTGGCATTAAATAACCCATAGATATTGATATGCCGCTAAACAAAATCAATCTACCAAACGACCAACATGAAAGAAGTCTTTCATACTATTAATCCATATAATATCCTACATTTTCTTAAAGAAATCAAACTATATTCCAAGATATAGCATCAACATAACCACTACATAAAACACGCATCACCGCCTCTAGTAATTATTTCCTCGCAAACAAGTATATGAACAAAATCTGAGTATCATCTACCACCTGAAAGCAGTATAACATAAGTATTTTTTTATTACTTCAAAGCTTCCAAAGCTTTTAACATTAAAACGACCCATAAGGAGTTGATAGGCCGTCAAGTAAATCAATCAATCAATTTTTATCTTTATTTCGACCGATGAGTTCTTTGGCCTTCTGTAGATGGATATCACATCTGATACGAGAATCCCTTTTCTCGTTCACAGACGCTATACAAGGCAAGACTATGAAATCGGAAATGACAGGCTGCGCATGAAGTGGGGAAAATGAGAACATACCATTTATTTTGGAATCTTAAGTATAGATAGAGAAATAGACTCGAAAGTGCTTGACATAGGATTTTGTCGAAAAATAGGCACTGAATGTAAAGACGAGTAATATATAGAAGATGAAATGTAAATTTAAACAAGAAAAATCTAAGTTAACGTCGTTATTCTGTTAGTGTTAATGAACTGAGTTTTGATAAAAATGCAATCGAATTTAGGTGGAAAGAAATACAAAATTAATAATTGGCATGTCAGAAATTTGAGTAATATTCGCGATAGATAGGTTTAAAGAATCACCATGGATAGCGATAAATTCTTATCTTGTTTTGTAAAAATTGCCATTGTGTTTACTCGTTATTACCATCTCTCACGAATCTTTTTGACGTGGGTAAAGCAACTGTCCATTTTAACCCTTGTGCTCACGACACTAAAGAGTCACAATTCCCATCATTACTAAGTTAAATATTTAACTTATGCAGCAAAACCAATTAGTAAAAATGAAATTAAACAAACGTTTCAGTAGTCAATGAATTAGTTTATTTTTTATTAATTTGAAGATTTCCTTTAATTAATCAGACTTTCAGGACATTTAAAAAATTTATTTTCGAAATGCAACTAATATTAAATTAAATTGCAGTTTTTTTTAAATGTATTTTGTCAATGTTTTAAATACGAAAACTTTGATTGTTCCAACCGCGATTGGTGTAAGTCTATTGTAGTTCTGTTTCTAATTTTTCACTATCATTCTGAGAAGAGCAATTCATATTTTTTTTTCTAATGAAATAATCGAACTGCATAACGTAATTAGTGAGCTTGAGTAAATGCATGGTGGAACAGAGTTTTGGAGGAATAACAGAATGAGACATTTATTAAGAGCAATAAAAGACAAGAAATTGTGGAGAGACATGATCGCCTACGTCCTGAGGGGTCACAGTAAATCAAGAAGAATTATGCATATCTAGGGATATATCGTCTAGTTCCCTTTTAGTACAGCTTGCTCAGTTTCCACACTGCCAATCCCTGAAATCGAACCAACGCTTTAATCCACTAGTGGGACAATAGCTTAGTAAGCCTGTTCGATCATAAATACATTTACACGCCGCCAGTCATACCATTCACTAATAAAAGAGTAAATAGCATAAAAAACTAGTTCTTTTCATGCCTTCATTGTTGACGTTGGCGTCAACCGCTCACATCAGAACTTCGGGATAATCATCATCTCTCATTATTCTCTTTCTCTCTCCTGGTGGTAGTCGCAGAGATGGCTACGAATCAGAGACTTTGACGAGGCGATTCGCGTGAATTTTATTTTGGTGGACAACTCTATGCAACGAAGACCTCACACTTACCCAAAAGGGCCTCCCTCGCGGGTCAAAGCGGATTGAAATCGTGTCGCTCTTTACCTATTCCGCGTTGGGATCTTCGCGGGTTTATCGTGTTCAATTTGATCCCCTTCCTCTTCGACCTTACGGCTATCGATGGCTCTACAAGAGTTGAAACTCCAAACAGATTGGGGACACTGGGACAAGTAAGCCCTCTACCAGGACAAGGAAAAACCACATATATTTTACACTGGATGTCGGAGTGAACATTTCATTAGATTACCTCAGATCTTCTACTTAACAATCTGTTCTATTCAAAGAATACAATATTTCATTTGATCTATTTCTCATCCTCCAATTTAGTTTAATTATATATATATATATATATATATCGATAGGGCGCTGAAGAGTTTTCAAAGGAATCCACTTCTCGAAGTTTTATCAAATACCTCATTTTTTAATCCTTTCTTGGTCTGGCCGAGCACTTTCCAGCACCCAATTGTGTGTGTGTGAATCCCAACTCGCGAAGCCATAATAACTTGTAATATTATTATTATTATTTTTTTTTTTTTTTAATGAATCCTTGTCGATTATTAATTTTGGATTTGTATTTCTTTCCTCGTAAATTCGGTTAACTCTCAAAAAGTCATTCAGTTAGTAGTGTTAATAATAATCTCTGTTAGAATATTGTTTTTATTTAACTTCATATTTCATCTGTCTGTTGGCTTCTATATAATACTCGTCTTTACATTCAATCTCTTACTACTTTTCGACTAAATTTTATGCTATTTCCTCTATGCCAAATACTTTCGAGTCTACTTCTTATATATATATATATATATATATATATATATATATATATATATATCCTATATCCTTAATGATTCCAAAGGAGGTGGTATGCTCTCTTTTTCCCTTATATGCGCAGCCTGTCATTCTTGATTCCATAGTCTTGCCTCGGATGATGGATTTTCGATGTTCCTTAAGAAGTCTAATCCCTAACGGCTGCCGGATTCTCCCTCCGCCACCTCGACACATTTCTAGAAAAAGTGACAACTCTTTTTAAAGCTTTAGAAATACAGGGGCAGAGGTAGCCCATCTCGTAATTCGTTATCAGTTTTGTACATTTCTACTGTTTAGCTCCATAATCCATTTCTTGTAAGCTCTTAACACTAATCTCAGTTTACCAACAGAGTATAGTACTAACTTGTATATCCTAATGCAGCACCATTTCCCTTGGAAGTGGTTTAGATTTTCCTAATAAATAATTTAGTTTTATGTGGATGCATTTTTATATTCGGAAAATTAGCTAGAATCGATCCTATATAAAGTACAGTTCTTCATCCATGATTTCAAAGTCATAGGTATATTTACTTTGTAAACTTGATTGGGTAGAATTTCTTAATAGAAAAAAATAAGCATTTTGCGTCGCTCGTATTGTTGGAGTGTGGCAATGTCTGTAAGTTGGCATTGACTACCAAAATTTGAATGGGTTGAAATCTCGTTAAGTTTAACTCTCGATATCCAGGAAGTGGACAATTTTGAAGAATAAACACTATTTTTTTTATTTCCTTAGTTCAAACCGAGTGTTCAATGATTACAGTTATTTAACGGGTAAAAAATTTTGCATTTCAATAATTAAGTTTAATTTTTCAAACCCATACAAAATAAATGTAAAGAAAACTCCATTAAAATTCATTTAAAATACTCTAAAATTTGCATTTCCTTTTTTTTTTAACCCAGTATAGACATTTTTTTTTGTTATAGAAAATTGTTTTTTCTCACCTATTTCGCTTATTTATCAACACTTCTAAAATGTTCCATATAAGAAGCATTTGCAAAGTGATACACCCAAAAAATATTCTATAAGTTATGTTTTAACGATGTTTTTGAGGACTACTAAAGCATTTAACAATTTATGGAAAAATCAAGTTTTTCAAAGCAAAAGTATTAAGTGATACATACATATAAGTTGCGTATAATTTACATTGTATAGCACTCATTTTTTGTCTAGCAAAAGCAGGAACAAAAATGTAAGATTGGATTAATAAATCTGACATTGAAATTTGATGTTAAATCTTTTATAATGTTCGCTTCATGTGCTGAATAACCAGAAACGTTGGGTTAAAGTGAATTGACAAGGAAGGAGATCGTATTGAAGAATATTTGTTGTGCAAAATAAAAGCCTTTTATCATTAGGCTATGGAATCATTGATCTCTGACCCTATTAATCGAGACCGTTCAATATCGATTTTTCAGAAATCATAACTATATAACCTCATCCTGACGTTTCGATCATGGATTTTTTTTTCTTTTTCATTTGATATTAAAGTAAAGATTGGCGTTTTTTTTTTCTATAAGAAAAAAGTCCAGAACTTCATTATTGAGATAAATTGATATCACTAATGACAACCTCCAATATACATGATTTTGAATTTCTGGCTGAGAGTTTTGGATTAAAATATTTATGTTGACAATGTAGAGTCTTATCGATTAGAATATTAAATATCTACAACACATAACAAATCAATTGCATCATGACCGAATTTTTTTTTTTTTTTGTAATTTTAAATATGGTGTATGTACTGGTAGAATTTATAACAGTCCCTTTCGATTTGCAAATAAACTGAAAAGAGTACGACTTTTAGTTTTTGTTCCTAAAAATGAACCAAGGAGTTTGAAATTTAAAAAATCTCTTTGTAGAAATCGTCATCCTCCTCCTCATCATCATCAGAAAATGATGATTAAGGCAAAAGAAGCTAGACGGTTAAATTTGCCAAATGGTAATGCCTGTGCATTCAGCTTGAGGTTACGTTTTAAAACCACTTTATCTTTCTTAAAGGAATACATTTTAAGAGAAATCACTTTTTTTTTCGTTAATTTCCCATGAATAGAACAAGGTTATTCTTTTGTATGCAAATTTTGAGTATAATTTCACATCAATAAAAAATAAACTTTTTTAGTCTTAATGGGGAAATTTTTCTTTTTAAACTAATTTTGCTTCAATAGCAAACCAACTACTCATCGTAACATTATTTATGGATAAAAAGTAACTTAATGCAAATCAACTTGGATATCGCCGTTTTGAAAAATATAATTATCATTCCAGAACGGATTTATGTTCATGCAAAGTAGATTTTTAAACTGGGATTATTATTTACCTTGCGTGGGATTCATACGTTGATTCGGTGTTTCTATCTATACGGCATTATTCTCTAAATTGAACGTCTTGGTTTTAGGATGTATTAATGAGCTATAGTTATCAACTAGGATGAATCTTATCTCTCTCTGAAGTTGGATTCAAATTTATCTGAAAATAACCACTTTATAAAAATTAATATATAAAATCAAATAATTTTCATAAAGTAAAGTTATTTCTATTCAATTGTTTACCACCTTCAAAAAAGAAATAAAGCTGTTCTTTTTGGGAGCACTGATAATTTTATCCCCAATTATAGTTTGTAATATTTGGGGGGTATTATTGTATATTTTAAAAAATTTAATTTAAATTCAAATTAATCGTCGAAGCTAACCAATATTTTCTCCATGAATCCTAACTATTCAATTACATAAATAGGACAGGAAGTTGCTGAGTGCCGCGATGAAAATTATCCTGAAAACTCAGAAGAGACACTATAACAGAAATTTAAATATAAACCATTATTTATTCTCTGAGTCGTTCTTTATTTTGGCGCATATGCGCCAAAATAAAGAACGACTCAGAGAATAAATAATGGTTACAATATTCTGATTCTAAAAAAGAAATAGTTCAAATGTTGTCTGTCACTGTACACTCTCTTTACAAATATTTGTATGATGGCTCTCTCTTAGTTGACTGTCATTGAATATCGATGAACAGAAAATATTGTTTATCTGCCTCTCTCTTTCTCTCCAGAGTCGTAATTATACAAGATCTGTCAAACGTGAGACTATGGATCAAACTCCATTTTAATGAGCTTGAAATTGAGTGTTAATGCAACGGTATTGGTTTTATTTGGAAAAAATCAAAAACTGGCAGTAGGCCATGTTTTCTGAATCACTTACTAATATGAATGGATTTTTAGTACTGATACCCCAACACTAAATCACATATTCTATTTATTAAACTTTTGATATGCAGACGAATGATTTCTTCTATTGATCTAGTTATAATTGTATGCAAGAGAATCTTAAGTGCTTGGTACTAGAATATTGCCATTTACATTTTATCGTCATTTTTGCTGAAGTTTCTCTTCCAGTCTCTAATAAATATGGCGAGTGCTGTAATGAAATTGTTTCCCTCTCAAAACGACTCTTGCTTGACATCAGCTGCTCGGATCTTTTTGTTGTTGTTGCAGTGAATTTGCAAAGTACTTAAAAGAAATTAAGCTTCCATGTGAGTCTCTTCAAATTCAGAGTTCCATATTATACCAATATAAATATACTATGTCTAAAATATTGAAAGTAACTTTAATCTTTTTCGCCATCTCAAAACAATGACCTAACTGCGTTTCATAAATGCTGTTGCCATTGTCAAAGCAAAACTATTTTATTTGAATCACTTTCGAGCCAATCTCTTATATAATACATGCAATTTTAAAACTTCAGGTTACACTTGTCTTTGCAAACGTTGTAAAAAAAAAAAAACAAATACAAAAACATACAGATCGATAAGAACTATAAAATTCGTACTAGACATCACTCTCAAGCATTTGATCAGACCTTCAATGATTTTCATGAAAAATGTGCTTTGGCTTTTTAAGAGATTAAACAAAAGCCCTTTCATATGGCAAAATTCATTCCCAGACATTTGAAGCTGTTTATTGTCTTCCTTTTGACTATTGAAGCTTTTTTGTGTTGCTAAATTTTACTATACATATTTGAGTAAAGTCTCATTTAATATACTTTCACAAAAATGTTATTTTACACGTTTTCAGTAATAAAACTAATTTTGACTAGAATGGTCCACTGAATTTTGCCTTTGTGGACATTGGCTCAATAAATAACATAAAATTACTTTTTATCATAAAAATAAAGCTGTCATCTGCAAGCATTTCCTGAAAAGGTTTTCAAAATGTTGTCTTTTATAAATTCAGTTATGAAGAGTAATTTATATGATCATCTAAAAACTATTAAAACTGTAAGTTTTGATTAAATTCAGCTGATCATAACTTGACAAATACCAATTCTGTAATCCCAAGACTGTCTATATTCTGACTAGATATATCATATCAATTGGAAAATGTTCCCAAACTGCCAAATTTCACTTGCAAGTCCACTGTGAAATGTGGCTACCCAAAAAACCCCAGTGAGAAAATTTCCAGAACAATGCTTCAAGCCATGCAACACGAATAGCAATCATTCAGAAATTTTAACTGGAAAACTTAGCCTCTGACAGGTGTAGTTAGAATACTGCAATAATTTATTTTGTGTAAGAATTTAAATAAATGATTACTCTTTTATTTATTCAATTTGCTTATTCTTTTTGGCCTTTTCCAGACTGGCAAATATTATTAATGTTGTCCCCACCAGTCTTTCTTCCATTTTTCCTTTACCATCATACACATGTACATTACTCATTTTAGTTTATTTTAAAACTTGAAACTGAAAATTTGGAGGAAAATTCTTTAAGCATCACTTCTAAATATTTTTTATTTATCTTGAAACATTAACTCTCATTTTGTCCAAAAAGCAATGTTTTATGATTGATACAAAAATGTAGAACATGGTAATGTGAAAAAGTGTATCTTTTTTTAAAATTATATTAAAAATCTTGTTGGTGTTCTGCTCACGATTATTGAGCCAATAATTTTCCTAAACTTTTTGCCATCGAGTTCATTGCATCTGCTTCACTAGACTTTAAAAACACAAATATATCTGGCTGGTTGCACTTTGGTAAAAGAATCTGTTTTTTTTCTAAAGAAGTAAACAAACTGAAAGCAGTGCTGTGTTTTTTTTGGTTTTTTTTTCATAAAGAATCTGAAATATACAATTATTTCCCGCATCCTTCTTTTTCTTCTTTTGTTGGACATTATGCAATACAGGTATATATCTAGCCACCAGTCACTTTCCCTTTCATCTATATTCTATAGAGTCTAATTCTGAATTTTCTGATATCTTTTTGTTTAATCTGTCATTTTTTTCAGTGCTTTATTGATTGCACATAGCAATGAAGCCCAAAATTAAGATGTTAAATATCATAGAAAAAAGATTTGTTTCCAAAATAATTATGGAAAGGAAGTAAAAAAAAAAAAAAATAATGGACATTTGTAGAAATTCATTTTCTAAAATATTTTTTTATCTTTTTAAAATAGAATCAGTTTCAGTTATGTGAACATTTAATCATTGGTCAGTTTAGCTAAAACTCACAATAACATTTGAAATAGGTTGTACATAGGTAATTGTTAAAACTTTTTAACATTTTAGATAAAGTTTCTATTATTTTCTCAGTGGTTTGTGGAATATGGAAAATTTAACTTCATAAATAATGAAAGAGTAGAAATAGTGAATATTTATTTAACAAAGTTGAAAAAAAAGGAATAAGTTGAATATCTGATCATTTGCATATTGTATCTAAGCTACAGGAATACTCATAGGATTGGGCACACAGTACAATAGAAAAGAAATTTCTGTAAAACCAAACTTTACATTGATCAGGTTGTGACAATTTATCTCATTGGATTGATTATTGTTCATTTATTATGTTACAACATTTTGTTCTCAATTGAGTTGCATATGATTGCATTTTGTCAATTTGATTTATTACTTGAAAGTTTTGGAATCAATGTACATTAAGTCCTACCAGCCATCTCTCTGTAAGCAGGAATGGTTGGTGGGTTTAAAGGTAATTAGTCTTAATGTTATACTAGGGTCGTATTTTTTTCTTTTTCTCTAATATGAGAGAACTGATAAACCAGTTTAGTGACAGCTGAAAATTTGAATAATAATAAAATTATTTTACTCTGTTTCTAATACTTTGTAATATTTTGTTGACCATAATGAAGAGTAGAGTTGGAATATATCCTGCAAATTCCTGTATCACTCCTAAAAAATGATGCTGTAAAGAGCCCAATGGCACTATTTCCAGACAAAGAAATTTTTATTTGATGCTTTAAGTTTTGGCACATTTTCATTTTTGTTTGTTATTAAATTGATTAGGTTGTCTTAGTTAATTTGCTTGTAAGCATTTAGGCAATGTTAATTCTCTTAATTGTGCAGAACTTAAAAGTATTAAGATATTATATTTTTTTTTTTTTTTTTTTTTTTTTTAGCATTTCATCCCTAGCAAGGTGGGAAACCACTAGCACGCAAGGAGTTATAGAGGATTTGGAGCAAGAACAGATAGGAATGATAGAGGAAAGGATGAGGAGAAGGATAGTGGATAGATCAAGGCAACTGGAGATGTCAATTGACATTACATTTGAATAGTTGGAAATTATAGCTATCAGGGAAACAGAAATAGGGAAGGGAGTTCCACAGGCGAGAGGTGCGAGATATGAAGCTATTGGAGTAGAAGAGGTGGCTACATTTAAGTTTCAACAGTGAAAGGGTTAGAGCAGGATGCCAGCCTCATAGGATGCTTGAATTTGCGAAGTCTGAGAAGTCATCGGAGAAAATACCATGAAAGTATTTGTAAAAAAGACGGAGAGAGCGACTGCAGATGAGATGCCAGATCAGGGCCAATTATATTGCATATCTGTCTCTGGATCTTATCAAGAACCCTGATGGAAAACAAAATATCAGAACTGTTACCCCAACCTGGTGTTTGCATGACTGTAACCAAATTGTTAACAAAAGTTTTGTTTTTTTTCAAAATCTAGTTATATGTTCTGATTTTTTTTTTAATGCATAAAGTTTCAGTTGAAATGGTTTTATTCCCATATAAATTATAGAAACTGGTTTCTTTGTTTATGGTATATTACTATTTATTTGATATACAAAGGATTTAAAAGACCTAGATATACAAACAGGTATAAATCAACTGAAATTAAAACACTAACAGCTGTAAACACAAAGCAACAGTGGATATGCAATACTTCTTGTAATTTCCAGAATATAAGATTAATATTTAGCACATGCATTTGTGACATCAAATTAAAACAGCTGTCATAAAACAATGGAATGGTGTGAGGTGTAATAAGATTTGTGTATGCCAAGGGTGAAAAACTTTAGATCTGAAAATAATTGAATAAAGAATGCAAATTCAAATGCATGGACATTTCTTTTTTAGCTTAAGAAATTCTACAGGGAGCTGATGGATCCTTTCTGGAGTGCATGATGAAAGGACTTGGCATATAAAAGAAGACTGTAATAAACACCGTCTCATTCTTCCTTTTGTGTTCCAGGTATATTGCTCTCATTTCCAGTTGTTTTCTCCACTATTATTATTATTATTATTAGAAGAGAAAAACTAAAAGCACTGCATACAAACCACTTGCATGCTTTTAGCTTACCACAGAGCCTTACAAAGTTGAATTTAAAAATATTCAATCATTGATTCTACTTAGTAAATTGTTAGAATCTGATGTTCCATTGACTCAGACTTAGGTAGAGTTCATTTTATTGCAATGGACTGATCCAAACTTACCATCATCATAATCATAAACAGTGAATGAGTGTTTTTTCTGTCCTAATTGTATCCAAATTTAAATTGTAAAACATTTTGTTCCTACTATTCTTGATGGTTTCATTTTTTTCAAATGAGAAAAATATTTAAGTCTCTGTTGTTGTATAAATAATGTCCAAAAGGTAAGACAAAGGTAGAAATAAATAGATTGAAGTTAAAACATGTTGAAAGCTGTAACAATGAACAATAGGGGATATATAATATTACTTGTAACAGCCAAAACAGCTTTCATATTGAGTGTGTGCATATATAACATCATAACATAGATAACTGCTGCTATAACACAATAGACAAAGATGGAATTGTAATAAGATTTTTGTATGCCAAAGGCAAAAATACAACAGCAACAGACTACCATATACTCATTGCTGTGTATTGTGAACATGTAATGAAATGGCTGCAGTTATTGGTCTGGTGTAGTGCATTCACAGAAGGGTGAATGAATTTATAAAATTTTGTATAGGGCATCTATGTTCATCAGCTACAGATAACACTGTGTACATTGAAGCTTTGGTTATAGTTGAAAGATTGTACAAACTTTGTGCTATGACCGTGGAACTTTAATCTCCTGAAGTCAGTGGTCTAGTAAATTTTCCACAAAAAGTTGTGAAACTGTCATCTCATTGGATCATAAAACATTTGACTGAAGAACACAAGTTCCAGTGCATGGGTGTTTCTTTTCATCTCCCTCTGTGTTTGTGTGTGATCTACACATATGTGGGTAGGCTGACTATAAAGGATTTATGCTAGAGCTGTGAAATCTTGCATACATTAATTTAAACTCTTTTATTAGTAACTGTGTTGTTCTGTGTGTGTGTTTTTTAAACTGACATCTGACTCTGTTCAAATAAAACTCTTCAAAAGTAACAAGTAGCAGTTTCTCTTGAAAATGGCCCAAAATTTGTCATTGTGGTATTTATCCAGAGTAACTGCAGGAAAAAAAAAACAGCTGAATTTAGGAGAGGAAGGATTATGAAGATGACACAAGTCTTGGAAAACATCAATTACCACCACTGAAGAAAACCTTTTATCATATTCACCACATGGTAATGGATGACCAGCAATTGACTATAAATCGAATAGCCAAGGCAATTAACATATTTCATGAAAGAAGAGAAAATATCCTGCACACTGAACTTAGTATGACACAGTTTCTGCACAATGTGTGCCACATCTGATACCTGATCAAAAGCTCACACACCTAATCATATCACAGGAAAATCTGACAATGTTTGAGGCAGATCCAGCTGGTTTCCTTGAATATTTCCTAACCCACAATATGTTTTTTGTATTCATCACTTTGAACCAAAGAGACAACCCATGCAATCAAAACACCTCATCTCATCTGTACCATCTCATTTCATCAGGACAATGCTCCAGCACACTAGACCTTGCTTTTAATGCTGTGCATGAATTAGTTGATCACCCTCTCTATTCTCCTGATTTAGGCCCCACTATGGCTGTGGCCTGCCACCTAACATGAAAGAAAAAAAAGAAACTTTGTTGGGAACATTCCATAAGAGTATCTTGGTCAGCCTGTGAACTTTTTCAGCAGCCTGAATGAGGTAGTCTAGGTTGTACATACAGACACTTCTGGATACCAGAAATTTAAAGTTAAGTATCCTTGCATTTTCAACATTTTTGTTGATATATATTTGAGTGATGCTTGTTTGTATTTCATTCCCCACTTCTACATATATGATGCCATCAATAATAAATTTCTCGTCTAAAGCTGACCACATTATGTACAAAATGGATTTCTCAATTTTGTCATTCATTTTCCCGCCATTAATCTGTTGTATCATACCGATGGACAATAATGGGTATGTCCCCCATTCACATAAATATAGTAGTAAATACTGTATGTTGGTCTGCAGTTGGAGATTCATTGTGGAATTCACTTGACTCACTTCTAGCAGTTGACTACTTCTATGTGCTGCCAGTGAATCTTATCTGTGTTGTTCTTGTCCTAAGTATTATTGTTCATTACCAACCTTCGTGTGATTTTTCTATTCAGTAACCTTCCTTAGGTTACAACAATATCATAGTATCCCATATATAATCTTAGTATAAAGATAACTTGTAAAATTATTGGAATATTTTTTGCAACTGTTTGAAATTTTGCTTTAAACTTTTCAATTATAAGAGGACATTAAAATTCAAAGATTTAACTTTTAATTTGCATATTGATATTTTTCTTTCCACACACAAATGAAATTTAAATAACTCTATAAATTTAATAGATTCTGCACTTTCACTTAAACTACATACTGACAAAAAATATCAGAAAAATATTTCTTTAATCACAATATTTGCTGTTTGAACATTAATATGTCTGTAGTCTTATTTGATATATGAAATCTTGGATGTAGTAATCCCTACAATAAAATTATCATACAAATTTGACACTTTTATTCTATGTACACTAACTAAACAATCACATGACCAAATGTCTTAATTACTGGACAAGACATCAATGTTCAGGTTTTCAAGAATTTGTTTTCTGCTCTTGAATGAAAGCAAATTCTCTATAGTGAGAAGCACATTTCCAATTTATATACAACTGTAGCATTTACCTTTTTATTGACTGTCTTAAGAATCACAACCATATTGAATGCTTTTCTTCTCTTTCTGAGTAGAGCCAATATGGCAATTATTGATTTTTAGGTGAGGAAGAAAGAAAAAAGTTAAGCTATTGTGGTATCTATCTATCTATCTAATATATATATATATATATATATATATATATATATATATATATATATGTGTGTGTGTGTAAAGGTAAAAAGGAAAATAATCAATGTGATATATAAAGATAAAATGTTATTATTTAGACAGATACATAAAGAGGATGCTTTAAAATATAAGATTGAATTTGAAGAATTGATAGTTTTCTCACTAAATATATAATTTCAAGTACCAGATTTTATAATATAAATGTTTATCTTTATTCAATAGTGAAATTGTTCCAAAATATGTATTTTGACTGAAATTTTCTTCACTGGTTTATTTTTTATTATTTATTTTGTTGGCATCTTTATTGTAGACAGTATCACTGAGAACTGAAATTTTGTTGATAAATCTTCAACTGAGAAGGCATTAACAAAAAAAAAAAAAAAAAAAAATTAGAATTGAACTGTTAATTTATTTGAAATATGCATAAGGTATTTCAAGTTTTTTTTTTCCTTATCCGATGTTAATTTTAATTTGGTGTATCAAGTGGCATATTTTACCTTAAGCTATGATTGAAGCAATTTTTTAAATTATTTTATCAACTAATATTAATCTTTCACATCATAGCTTATCAATAAAACTGAAATTTTATATTTATGGCCAACTTTTTCTCTGATCAGTTTTTGGCATTAATAAAGATTTCAAAAGTGGCTTCAATGATTTTGGAGACTTTAAATTTTGAATATCATTCATGAACAATCAGTAACTGTATATGTGTGTTGAGGGTGCAGAAAAGTTCTTGGCCTAACCCACTTATCAAAATCTGACCATGTGACTAACCATACAATTGTAATTTGTTTAAATCTTTTCTTAGGTGGCCTGGAAACATTACTGTTTCTACTTGTATGTTATATAAAATGTGCAAGCTTGTTCTACCTTTTTTAAGTATCACTGTATAATAATACAGCTTTTCTTCCCTGACATTTGTGTTGGTATGACATGATACATTTGATATTTCTGAGATTTGGTCTCATACACTGTATTCACAATTTAAGTATTAGATTTTTTTTAAATGCAAGAATGCTAATCTCAAGAATAATATTAATCTGTAACTGCAATTAATTTCTTTTTTTTTTTTTTTTTTCAAGAAGTCTTTAACGGACAACCTTTGCTGAAATGTTAATGGAATTATTTCCTTTGTATGTTAAAGGTACAATTATAATAAGCTGGATGCTAAATTGATCTTTCTAAACATGGGTATAATATTTTCAATATGAAATCTATTTTTGCAATGATTTCAATACCATTATGAGATATATTTAATGAGTATTACCTACCAATGCCATAACTTTGTCTTTAGTACCTTGGGATTAGCAGTCAAATTTTCTTCATTAGTTTCATCTGATTATTGAGTTATCATTTGGTTTGTAACTTTATAAAACTGATCACATGAAATACAATTTATTCAAACTTGGATTGAAGTAATATATATTTTACGAAGAGGTTGCTTATACTTAGAATCAAAAAGAGACAATTGAAATTACTACAGTACATAATGAGGAAAGGACTTGTAGAATTTGATACTCACAAGATATATTGAAGGCAAGAAGAAAGCAGCAAAAAACCTGACTAACAAGCTGGTATAAATAGTTTTATTTTTAAACAAAATTTATAAATATTGCCAGACTATAAAGAAGTAGTTTGTTATTTCCATTCTGAACTACAGTCTGGTGCAGTTGAAACAGGTCTTTTTTTTTTCTTTTGTCTCGTAAGAAAAAATTCTGAATCTTTTTAGTCAGTTTCCTTAAAGGAAATCAAGAAACATTGTCAACTTGCCAAATGTTCTGAGTTTTATTATGAACTATAAATTGCTAGTATAGACAACAAACAGTATTGAATGTCAGTTACTGAATAAAAGATTGATATTGTTCAGACTAATTGGAGTTTACAAGTTGTGTTCATCTTGTCTGGTTTTTACATGGCCACACGTTGAGAGCACCTCCATCGACTGAGAAAAACACTGGTGTTACATAGCTCTCCCAGACTCACATTGACTATTGGATAATACCTTCCCAGTATTGTTCACATGCAAATTCTCAGCACCACCTACTCTAAGTAGAAGGTCTTCTCTCAACAGCCCATTGTGGAAGTGGACACAACTCCTAGTGCTTACATATATAACCAAATCAAAGTCTCTTATTGGGCTGACCCGATTCTCTCTTACACAAGTATATGAATGTGTAATAAAGTATTGTGACAATGCTAATACAAGATTTGAATCTCTTATATTTAATGTTACACTTTATTCAACTCCTGAACTGGCCAGTTACTCTTTGTTTGTGTGTGTGTACCTTTGTGGAGCCTTTATCTAAATGTGGTTTTTACATTATTGTCTGTGATGCTTGAGAGTGATTGCCCATTTCCTCACTGGGTTGGGTGCTTATATGACTATATAATTCTTTCCCATGCTTGCAATCCAAGGGCCTCAAAATTCTTTTAACAAGGACTTTGCAGGTGAAAGTCTGCCTTACAAGTTTTAAGAAATTAAATAATTTTTCATTCACTCCTGTAATTACTGATGTTGCCTTGTATCAAGAGAAATAACATTAGCTTTAGTATTTAAATATACTTTCAGTGGGTTAGATATCACTTAATTTGTGAAAAGACAGGATGTATTTAGTTCTGCCACCCAACAATAAAAGACAAAAAAAATATATACACTACAGTTCAAAATCCAACCCCAGAATTAGCATGGGATGAACTTGACAGAACAGTGAAAATAAAATTGAAAAAAAGCTCTTAGTCATTGAAAAAAGAATGGAATCAATTATCAAACTTATACTTGGAGAAACTTTTGCAGCAAATGTCAAAAACTCATGCTGCAGTAATCAAGACCAAAGGAGGATATTTTGACAAGAGCAAAATGCTTTTTTTCTTTTTGTCATAATAAAATTTCTAATAAAAAATCTTGTCTCACTTTTTCTTTTTTTTTTTTTTTTTTTTAACCATGTATAATAATTTTCTCTTAAAGTACAAAACAACTACTTTTTGGGCCAATTTAATTAATTACCAGTCATGACCTCAAAATTTTGAACTGTAGCGTATATTGTCATATACGAGTATGTATAATTTAAAATTGTTTCTCATACTTTCCTTTGAAAAAACTTTTAGATCAGTCTATTATAACAATTTATCATTCAAAATCTTAATGTACTATCAAGTTCTGTTCTTTTAATTGTACAAGTGTTTTCACTTTCACTTTATAACTGAAGAAAAGTATTAAGTAGTTTTTTGAATAACTTACAGTTACAAGCAATAAAATTTGTTAAATTGATTATTAGCACTAAACCTTTGAATAAAATTTTTTTTCTCTGATAAGAATTACTGTCATTTGATTATACATTCTATAAATCAATAAGTTCTTCTTTGGAAAGGTTTGTAACAAAAAACTACCCAGAAATTACTGTCTTAAAGTTAAAAGAAAAAAAAAAAGAATTATGTCAATTCATTGATTATTGGAATTCTTTAAATTAATTTACTTGAAGACACTTGCAAGATTATCTAGTTCTATTTGTAATGAATTTTTTCTTGAATTGAAACTAGAATCAAATGAGGCATCAAATTGCTGGAATTACTTAAAAATACTCATTTGCTAAATTATTTTATAAATGCTTGATTCCTTGAAAATTTTACAATTTGTGTTATATATCTTTTTTATGGTTTCACTTATTTATTCACTTTAAGATTCAAATAATTTGAAAGTTCTTATTTTATAATATAATTATGAATGAATTTTCAGAATTGAATTTTTATCTTTTTTATCTATCATATTGTTGTCAAAGCAAAAGTTAAATTCTAAGGTGACCAAATACATACTTGGCATAACCAAAATGGATCAAGTGACATTTTCTATCCAATTGAAGAATTCTAAGATTAAATGAACCTTGCAAGTTCATAAACAGAAAGCTAAAATAATTATTTTAAAATATTTTAATGCAAAATTGAAGTTTTCCAATTGAGAAGTTTTGTGTATGAAAAATGAACAGTATGACTTTAAATGGGGACGAATGGTATATGAAATATTAAAATATATAGTGTTCCTGGTTTAGAACTTCACACCTCTCTCATCTTATTTTAGTTTATCAATTTTTTTTTTTTTAATTTTTAAAATTAAAGATGATATCACAAAATTTCTTTAAGAAAAAATTAGCTGAATTTGAAGATCTCAACAAATAAAAATGCCAAAATGCATTTTTTTTTTATACAGTGGCAAGCAAAACAAATCTCAAAGTTAAGAAAAAAGTCAATGTGTCTTATTTTTTGACAATGGATTTGTGGACTTGTATCTTTAGTAATACAAGTCTAGTGCAAATATTCACATTTGCATTGAGACAGTACAAGAGGAGCTACAGTTTTGAAAGGATGGTGATGAGGAAATTCAAAATTTATATGTGACTAAAAGAAAACTATATATGGAGAAACATTAAGTCAATCAGTATTTCGTATTGTTGCCATTGGTATGAACTACAGCCTAAACTTTGAGGGATAGAAGAAAAATACAAATTCAAAATTGTTTCAATAGGACATTTTCAATATCTTCATCAGTTGAGGTACTTGTAAATAATAGCTCACCATAGGTTCAATTATATTAAGTGCTTTGGACAAGTCTGCATTGTAATACTGTATTCATTAGTGAGGAACTTGTTTGTTACAAGCAGTGTATGGCAATATACTCCATTATGTCTGACTATTTCACCTTCTGCTATATCTGATAATAGATGGGGGTGTTAGCAAAGTGATATTTTCACCGTTTAGTGTTCCATAGATTTTTATAGCTTTCATTGTATCCCCAAAGTATTAGACTTTCTACCAGCAGATTTTACAGTCTTTGTTATATATCTTGAATTACTTCTTGTACCGTCTTTAGACACACTTTCTTACATTAGAATGTCAATTTTGCTTTCCTCATTAAATATCCCTTTTTTTCCACTTTTCACTTACACATTCTTAAAATTAAAAAAACAATTTTCTTTTTAGTAAGATGATCGCTTCATTTGCTTGTCACTGTGTTCCTATATCAAAGTTATATTATTGGCATATAATCTTCTATAGAACTAAAGTATAATTTTAGAAGTTCTAAAATACTTTCAATATTTCTATATTTTAAAGTTCACTGAATAATCTGTCATGAAAACACAAAGTGGCAAAAGATGATATTTGCAGATCAGCTATCTCTAAAATATTTCAGAATGTTGCATGATCAATACTTTTAAGTATGGAAAAGAAAACATCAGTTTAATATTTATAATTTATTCTAAGTTTTAGGGATTAAATTGTTAAAAGGTTGGAGATTTATCACTGTAAATGTTTTTAAAATTTTAAAAATAATGTAAAGACTAACTTAGATTTTTTTATTTATTTTCTTATTTATTTATTTTTTTTTTTTTTACAAGCTTGAATAGGAAAGTTAGATATTTAAAATACTTAACTTTTCAGCAAAAGAAATGGTTATTTTAATATAAAAAATGATGCTTGTACTCTAAATATTGACCTAGTCAAGTAGTAATTAAAGCTTATTTCATCAACTTGTTCTCTTAGTAGCTCAAGGTTGTTACTTTAATTTTGTTCCCATTGTATTTTGAATGTTCTGAGGTTGGGAAGTGGGTTTCTTTTATTAGAGATAATGAAAGGGAAACATGCATGCATACACTGACTAAATCAAATCCTGTGACTTTTGTAAGAGAATAGTTTAAAGGCAGTCAAGCTTGCCAAGAAAATGGATAAAAAGAAAATTACAAACTAGTGGCAAGAAAGAAAATGCTGGTTTCATATTAAAAATATTGTATGATGTTTTAAATAAAATTGCTAAAATTTTAGGTTTAAAAACAAAACATAAAACGCTTATATACGAATGAAAATAGTTGTATTTATAAGTACAAGCCGTATCTATGAAAATTTCATAGTTTTCCAATTTTAATTTTTCTGATGAATCAGAATAATGTTAATGGTTGAATAAGCCCCTTGCAAGTTCCACAGCTATAAAATATGCACGGAAATTCCCCTATTCTATTGTTAAATATTTGAGCTTAATGACTTCAACCAAACTTTGCAATAACAATCATAAATATGAATGCAAGTTGTTATTTACACAAGTAAGAGGGTATATATATATATATATATATATATATATATATATATATATTTTAAATTGACAAGGTTGTACATTTCTCTGAAGCAGATATTAAATGCAAGAGAGTATTATCATTCTCTATGCTTTTTCTTTTTTTTTCTGCACCTATATACAGGTTCAATGTCACCCCTAGCAGAACAAAACTTGCCAGATTTTAAAAAATGGCTCTGTCCACTATTGCTATACAAAGAATTTGTGGGCAAGGTCAGACAAGCTATTACAGTATATAACATATGTGCAAACAAACAAGCGGGAATTATAACCTGATACTTAAATGTTATTTCATGCATTCACATGTTTCCACTAGATATCTACTGGTTATCACTGCAGATTGAGGGACGAGTTTCCTTAACAAAGCCTCAGTCGTTTACCAGGATTTGTGAGGATTCTGATCAATGTTGTAGTTGTCAAATATGAATTGTTACTTCATGTACAGTATGTGACTCCCCTCAGATGATACAGAATAGACTTTGCACTCATTGTCACATCAGACTATTAGAAACCACATTCACCAGTGGATTGATCTAAAAATGACCTCTTAGCTATCTTGTGCAGATCCACAACTACCCTTGACATGTAAACAGGTAGTTAACTCTGCATACATGGAATGAACTGGATGACAGTAGGGGCATACATGAGATGAACTGGATGACAGGTAGGTATATAAGGACCTACCTGAGAGGATCCTTGCAAGAATGTAGAATCCATGTTTAGAGAAAATTCCAAATCCACATACCCACTCAGTAATATTAATTCATAAAGTCCAGAGTTGAATAAGCAATAATTGTGCATGAGAGATATTTAGTTTCCTGTTCTTATTTGTATATACAATGATGATGTTACATATGCAATCTAGCCTGTAAGTGTGCCAATGATAAGCATAACCCTAACTATGCCTGTAACAAGTGTTTTAAAAGAGGACTGAAAATGTGATACCAAAATCTGAAAGCGCATTGGGATATTGAAAGATGCCTTCCAAAAGCTAAGCAAAGAATTAAGAAACAAATTTCATTAGAAACAAGAGTACTGAACAGTTATGTAATATCAGTCCTCCTATATGGCAGTGAATGCTAGACAATCTCATCACAGACGAAGAAACTTGAAGCAAAAGAAATGTAGCTCTACAGAATGATGCTGAGAATAGCATGGACTGAACATGTGAGCAATTAAGTTTTAGAGGAAATGGAAATAAAAAGGATACAGAAACAGTTGAAATTTCTAGTGCACATAATCAGGATAGTGTTTAGAAAATTTGATACTTACAGGACATTGCAAGAGGAACAGAAAAGCAGTGGATAACCTACCTAACAGACTTGTGTAAATGGTTTGAAGAACAGGGATTAGGAAAGATAGAAAAAGACACTGTGCTACAAATGACAGGAAATTGTGGAGAGCCATGATCGACCACATCCTGAAGGGGCATGGCACATAAGAGAACTAGTTAGACCAGTGGAATATACATGAATGCTGACAGATATTATCAATTATCTTAAGATTTAATAGATTTGCCAAAAAGAAATATAGGACATCTCTAAATAATTCTTAAATAGCATATTTTATCTCAATTTACATATGTAAATATATTTAAAAATAAATGATATCAAATAGTAAAAACTTTATTTAAATCTTAAAACTGGACATGAAAAATATCATGATAAAGTCAATATTGAACAAAATCATTAAATGCAAGACATAATCTCTGTTTACATTTCTGAGATGATGTATTGTAACTATTTACATTGTTCAGATTGTCCTCATCTTTATTGCCATATTCACTGTGTTTTGGTTGTTGTATGTTCTAGCTTTCCTGATATGTTGGAATTTCAAAACAAACCCATTATTTCATTCACTGGGGTAGTTTGTTCTCATTCCACATGCCATGCATTTTCTGGATATCTCGGTTTCAGTTATTTCCCTTTAGTAACTCAACTCTTCAAGTTTTTGTTTATCTCTGCTGTAGCCAGGTATTGAACTCACAAATCTTTGGGTTAAGTCATTGGATTACTGAGACATTAAGTCCCCAAAATTCATACACTGATGTCTCCAAGGACACATGGCCCAGTGGATAAAAGCATTGGATGAAATGATTGAAATAAAGAGCTCTGTTTGAAATTCCAACATATATCACCTGAAGAAGGCTGGAGCATATAATAGTCAAAACGTTGTGAATATGACAATAAAGATGTAGACAACAGTTCAAACAATGTAAATAGTATAAATAAGACGTAATCTATAAATGGGGATGCTTACAACCTTAATCTCATATCTCTGTTCTTCTTTCAACCTTTACTAGTATCTTTTCATTCTCTTCATTTTTCCCTTCCAAGTTAAAAACAAAAAACAAAAAAAACTACACAAATATTTTCTATTGTATCCCCACTTTTATCTTTACTATCTCTCTACAAATAATCTTAATGTATTGCAATATCTATGCATTTTGTTCTTACCTTAACTCTGAATTAAAAACTAGTTGGGCTAGCAACTCGACCCAGTATAATTTAAAAAAAAAAAAAACTATGGAAGTCACCAAAGCTACACCTAATGTAGTGAGGCTGTGGTGCTAAACTCTAAAGACTAGCATACAGGGTTAACACCTGTCCTTAATTATTTTTCAATCTTTCCTTCATTGTCTCTTGATGTCCAATCAGCAAGTTTATCTGTCTCCATCACTTCTCACTTGCTTTATATTTACTTTTATTTTTTTCTTAGAATTCTATCTCTTCTCTTTCCTACTTTATATTCTGTTTTTCTCTCCTCTTCATCCTCAAATTTCACAATTCCTTCCTGATTAATATTATGTAGATTTCTCGGTCAAAAATAATAACAGATACCAGCTCTGATTGGACCGATATGACAATGGGATTGGAAAACCTAAAGGTCATACATATAAAGAAGTAGAATTATTCTATAGATAACTTCTTTTTATGTATAAGTAAGGTTGCTTATAAGTGTGTCATACCAGACAATTTTTCTCACCAGAATCCATCTTGCACATTTATAAATCTATCATTTCTCCATAGATTGAATATTACTACAGTATTTGATCTGTTGCTTCAGCTATATATCTTCAGATTCTTACAAAAACCCTAAAGAAGGGTCTGTAATGTTATTAGTCCTGACCTGACATCTTGACATCTGGATGGTTTCGCTTTGTCAAATATTTTCATGGCAATTGTCCTAATGAGCTCTTCTTGGGAATTTGACAGCATGAATTTAAGCATATTACTAGATTGGCAACTAGGTCTCATTGTTTTACTGTTGAAATAGTTACGAATTACCATAAGGTCTATTCTAATAGTTTTTCTCACACATCTTACCTGTGGAACTCTTCCTAAAACCTATTCTCTTGTCTGTTTTCTTCACTACAGACTTCTCATTCTCTTTCATTCTCAATAACCTTTGGCATATTAGTGGTTTTATGGCCTTGCTTGAGGTGAAATGAGAAAAAAATGTTTTTTTTTTTTTTTTTTTTTAAGGAAGGAATGAATAATCACGTATATACATTTAGAATTCAGTTGGTTGTATAGTTGGACATTTACTGTTTATTCTTGTGCATAACTGACTTTATGTATTGTGTGACTCCAGAATTTTTTGGTATGAATATGAATTTTAAACCCTCCAGAAAAAAAAATTACATGTATATAGTAAAACTTATCACTAAAAATGCATGACTTTTTAACCTTTCAAAAAAATTACCTGTGTATTAGTGCAATCCTTAATATATATATATTTTTTTTTTTTTTTTTTTTTCATGAAATCTCACACTATACTTAAGTGTATATGGTAGTTTCTAAAAGTGATTAACTGAGGCATGTATATTGCTAAATAGATGTAGGGACATAAGATGTCTGTAAGTAAAACAAAAAGGTGCAAAAATACTTTAACATAATCTCCTTTCTAAATGAAATTAATTCAGTGGTGAATATTAAACTATGGTAATAAATGTTTCAGGTTACAGACTTATTGACCTACCCTCATAGATATTGATATATAATTTATAGTATCTATCTACTTTCTTAAATCCCATCATGCTCAAAAGAAAAAAAAAATGGAGAAAAAGCCTCATACACTTGAAAAGATCAAAGGTGTAAAGAAATAATAAAACTCAAGATAACAAGCCAATCTGTCTTTAGCCTCCAACCTTTCACCTGCATTTTTCACCAGCTTTCTACTTAACACCTTCTTCCCCAGTCTCTCTCCTCCTCACCTGCATTGGAATAATCATAGGTAGTTTTTAATTTTCAGACCAGTTAGTTTAATTTGTAAATATAACATTTTTTATCATATACACATGTATATTGTGTGTAATCTGGCTCACTTTGGGTTTTGAGAACTAGTGAGACTTTATTTGCTTAATAATGGCATCTCAGAAGTCTCCCTCACCAAAATGACTTCATCTTGTTTGTTTGGTCTCCCCATCACAGCCTAACCAACCACAGCACATTTGGTTCCTGAAATGGAGATGTATTTTTTTTTAAAGTTAGCTACACACTTTTCACTAAATGACCATTGATTCGAGGTTAGCAAGATTAACATGAAATTCCATTACTTCAGGTTTTGGTAACCAGTGTGAGTAAAATAATTGCTTGATAGTCACATACTGCTTTAATAGGGGGCAATGAAACTTAGTATAAATTAAAACTTATTAAAAAAAAAAAAAAAAAGAAAGCTAATCATTTTATTCTGATCAAGAAAAAAACCTTTCATACACAAACTGATTTAAGGCCAAGCAACTAATATATATATATATATATATAATATGTAATTCCTATATATATATTACTTATATATGCACGGTACTTATAAAAGCGCACAATATCAGTGATAGAGCTAACATATTTAGTAGCGTTGATGTGAGTTTGTGACCTTGGGATTCATGTTCTTTGCAATTGTCAGACAAACTGATTAATTTTGAAATTTCGAATCTATTTATGATTGTGTTTTTTTTTGTTGTTTGGCAGTAGTGGGAGGAAGAATTCTCCCCTGTGTCCTCCTCAGGATGACCCTCATATATGCACACACACACACATTGCAGTTCATACAAAACTTATGCATACATGAACAGTATGGTACTGGATACAGATATGTATACATGTGTTGTTGAGTGTGTACATATGCAATTGTCTGCTGATTTTTCAATGTTATTATGTAGTGAATTTTCTCCAAATGGTGGGCTGGGAGGTTGGGTGTCAACTTGTAGACCATTCATTTATTTTGTTCACAGAATATGTGCATGTGTGTGAGTACACATATTTACTATCCATCTGGGTTTTATATACTTAAAATGGATTCTGTATAAGGTTATGATAGATAATTTTATTATTTTTAATTTTGCTTATTGTGGATGATAACATTTATATAAATAGTAGAAATTCTAATTTCTAATACTTATTGGTATTTATGCAGAAAATTAACACTAATTTTTGATAGGGGAGTATAATTGTAAACTAATGTAGCAATAGTAATTATGATGGTGGTGAAATAGTGAGAATCAAATAATAATTGTAATGTTGAGAGTACTGAAAATGTAACTGTGGTAATGGTAAAATTGGGGGTAAATAGTAAGCATGATATAATTACAATATTAAATAAATGGATAATAGACTGAAATAATAATTACAGTATTGGGGCAATGATGGTGGCAAGCTATGAATAATGATTGCAGTTGGGGGGGTGCTTCACAGGTTTAATAGAAGGAAAGAAAAACAAGGGAAAGTACCACATGACATACCTGGCAGGCTTAAACAAGTGGATGACAGAATGTGGTCTGGGGGAGTTAGCAGAGGGGTGAAACTTATTGAGAGCTACAAGGGATAGGGGGGAATTGGGGAGCCATGATCTCCTATGTCCTAAAGGGACACGGCACATGAAAAGTTTAGTGTGTGTGACAGACAGACTTTTCACTGACAAAAGTATTGGGAAGCTACCTATATAAAGTACACAGTACAAGTGATCTTAGGCAAAAGAGCTGAAAAGTACACTTTCATCCTAAGTAGAGAATGGAGATATAGTGATCTTTGGAACAGGTGACAATCCACATAATTCCTTCATTTTTCTTGGGTACTATGTTAATATATATAATATTGATATATATATTGATATATATCTTGCTTTATACAAGCAGCCAATAGCTTTAAAGCCATGTAAAAATAGATAAAAACATTTCTTATATCACTTACCTTTATAATCAAGGTTTTATTGTATATGATTTTTTTTTTTTAACCCAGTATGTTTCTGAGTAGGATTTTAAATGCAAAAAATCCTTTTTTTTCTGTTTCTGTGTCTACATCTGCTAGTGAGTGTTGAAAAGTTGTCAACTTGACCAACTTTCAAAAAATTGATATTTCAATGACCAAATACCAGAACCCATTTTTTTTTAATTTTTTTTTTTTAAGTGGGTCAGGCTGAGAAATTGTCAGCATCCCTTTTCATTAGATTAATTTTCTGTTCTTACCTATCATGCAAATGATCTTAATTAGTTCAGATCAAATTGGTTGACATTTGTTAAATAGAAATAAGATTCATTTTGGTTATTCAAACAGAATCAATTTTCTCTTTCTCTCCTCTCATTAATCACTACAAGATTAAAAGTGCTAAATATACATTAATGATATTTTCTTTATTACTCTTCTTTTCTCTCCTAAATAAAATTCTTTGAATATATGAACATGAATTAGTCTGAGAATATTTTTTAAAAAATAGGAAAATCAAAAAAAAATAATTTTAGTCAAACCAATTTCCCAACATCTAACCAAATGTTCAAGCATGACTTGTTTTTCTATTTTTTTTCTTGAACTCTTAGTTGTACTCAGAACTTTTCAGTACCCCTTTATATTCTTAAAAATAAAAGCTATTATCATATAATTGTAATTTTTGATATAAATGAAATGTAATTTTTTATTAAATGATGTTCACCATGTACAAGAGCCACTTGAGGTAGAGGGTTACAGAGTAAAAGGCACAGCTTATGCAGATATGTATGGAAGATAAGTTAACCCTAGTCTGGAACAAATTAAGACTGTAGTAAGTGAGGAAGCATCCTCTTGGGAGTCAGCTCCCCTAAGGCAAAGATTTTTTTCTTTAACATTTAGAAAAATAATAAATGCAAGCAAACCTTACTTTTTGGCAAGTTTACAAAGGAAGTTTTGACATTAAGTAAATTCTCTTTAAAAGAAAATTAACTGATAAACTTACTAGCAAAGTAGAATGTGAACAGGGTCACAACAATTAGGCAAGCCAAGTATTTTGAAACAATATTTTATGGCATTATTATATTGCTATCAACCGTTTTCTGTTACTTTTATGCAAATTATTTGAACCAACTGTGTTTCGACTTTCTTATGAATTACCCAAGGGATAAATATTTTTGTTTAAGATACAGCACGAATGAAGCCTGCTTCAGAGGATTGCAACTGTAGGACAGTATCTCTTCATTGCATGAAAAGAAGTGTCGGTCACCTTGATACATTTGTGATACTAATTGCAAGGTGGATCTCTGCATCAAACTTGACTTTGTCACAATTCCCTATGTCAGTAGGCAAATATCATAATTAGTAAGTTCCACTTTTTCCTTTTGAGCAGTGAATTCAATAAAAAAAAAAAATACTGTATCTTGGGATAGCACCTTCCCATCATAGTGAGAAATAGGGTTAGTTGCCTGGTGACTGCGGCTTAAATGAAAAATTCTTTCTTTTTTTTTTTTTTTTTTTTTTTTTTTTTTTTTACACTATTCATATTTCAGACTATTGTCCTCATCTTTGTCTATGACATTAGTTTGAATATAAATAGTGAAAATAATGATAAATCCCAGAAATTCAGACAGTCAATTTTTTTATTTATATTTTTTATAAAAACCCTTGACCTTGTACCATTTTTACATTTTCTGCAAATTTGCAATAAATATTGACTTTCATGAATAATCTACAAAATAACAAAAAAAGTCTTTACTCATTTTTATTTATTAGAAAAACCTTACACAGCAAATCTGACATACCATTAATCCTCAAATAATCCCTATTGGCATTCAGAACCTTTTACCAACATGCCTCAAGCCTCACAATGCCCTGGCAGTAAAAATCGGGTCTCTTGGACACAAAGAAGTCTGTCTGTGTCTGCTGTAAGTCTGCTTTATTTGCAAAGGATTTCTCATGAAAAAGGTTGTCCAAGGAATGGAAGCAGTGGTAATCTGTTGGTTCAAGGTTCTGGAAAATAAGGTAGATGGCACAGTGTCTCCAGCCATCCATTTCACATGGGGCCTGGCATTGTCATGGAGGAACAGTACACTCCTGTGATTAAACAGTGCTGGTTCCTTCCACTTCAGGGCCTGTTGCACACATTCCAACTGCTGCGAGTACAGGTCCAAAATGATGGTTTGACCCATTGGTAGCAGCTCATAGTTCAGCACTTGCTGACTATTCCACCAGATGCAGAGCATTATCTTACGTGGATGTAGAAGTGGTCTTGTGGAGGGTCCTATGGTGATAAGTGATGTCTGGAATATTTGGGATAATAAGTCTCACTTTTCATCACTGATGAGCACACTATCCAATTTGAGTACATTGTAGTGCTAAGAAAGGAATGAGAAACAGGTTGTCGCTCCTTGTTGCTTGTTGGCTTTCAACAGTGTGTGAGGTACTCATTTACTCAACTAGTATGCCTTTCCTATGTGGCGCAGCTGAAGTCTATTTCATCAGAAATCTGGAAGTGTTTGGCAAGCTCACCACAAGTTTGGATGTTCTCCTCTATGATCACCTTCAGGGTCTCATCATTCAGGGACTTGTGATGTGCCAGGGTTTATCACAAAGGGACAGATCTCCCAACCTGAACTTCTGGAACCAATGCTTGGCAGTGTATTCATACACAGCATTGCCCCCCTCCTCTCCAAAGGCTTGACATATTCAGCAATTTGATGGACAAGCCCACCTTAAAGCCATAAAGCACGCTGGACAAGCTGTTTCGACACTGCCACGTTTCCTGGCAGCTGCTCAAGCTATGACTCCTTTACATGTCTGTGATCACTTCTTCTCACATGACGTTTTTGGTTACCTTATACTTTTCTGTCTAAGTCAAAAAATAAATGTAGCTTAGTTATGAGAGATCTATCCCTCAGATAGCACTTTATTACACTATGTAGTGTCAAAGTCAATGACACATAGGGTCTGCTGTTTTTCTCTTGTTTTTTAACCATTGCTAAAAATGGTATTTGGTTTAATTGTAAAAATCTGATATTGCTTTACATTGCAGGATTACTGCAATGATTAGTAGGCTAGTTTAACATCTCAGCATTTTTTTTTTGTCAGTAAGGTGTCAATGCCAAGTACCAATTTTGATATCAAACAAATAAGTCTCTTTTTATTACTCATTTCACTTTAAATTTTTAAAATATATATTTTTTTTTTAATCATTTCACCTCCAGTAAGGCAATACAGCCACTAAGATGCAAGGGGTTACTGAGTGTGAGAGAATATGAGAAAAAGAAAAACATTTAGGAGAGAGAACTATAAAAGAACAAGAATTAAGATGAAAGAACACTTGACATTGATAATTCCAGAATTATATAATTCACTTTAATAATTTGTGGGCATATAAAAGTTTATTATAACTATTTTCTATTGTGCTCAAGTTGTTGCTGATAAAATCTTTTGAGAGACTATCCAATTACATGCAGTCATCTCTAGTCATTATCAGGAACATTAATGTAGTCAAGTGGCTAGAACGCTCATTTTTCTGACCATGAGACCAGAGTTCAAATCTTCCTAGGGTTGATTTAAGGTGACTACTTGATACTACCAGACTGCGAAGCTGTCCCCAGTGTATGGAACCTTTCAAAAGTGTCTGAAATCTTAACCATGCAATAACCCAAGTCTTGTGAGTGAAACTGAGTACACAAAAAACTGTGCAAATGCCATCAAAGGTTGTGCCAGCAAAAAATCAAGAGTCATCATGACCGAGGGTTTGAATATACTGGACTTGTTCAGACTGTCATGCCAGATGATGCATTCTCTCAGAATCAGTAAATAATGTCTGCTTAGTATAATTGCAGGATAAACCACAAGTGGGCTCTGTAAGGGTTGAACAAACACAAATATACTTGGGCCATCATCAGTAGGAAACTCAGAAATGAGTAACTGACTATTATTGTTATTAGTGCCATATAAAAAAGGTTTATTAGCATCATCTTGACATTTTTAGGAATGCAACATTTTCAATTTAGATATATGTAGATCATGTACAAGTTATGCCATGTGGAGGACATTTTTCTTAAATTAGTCTTTTAGGAATTGCAAGACTTCACTATACACAAAACAAAGTATTACATTTTTTAGATACATTCTTACACAACATGAGACATGCCATCTCATGTGGTGGAAGATATTGTTTAATGTAGGTTGTTTCTTTTGTAGAATGAGTGCATCAAAAGTTTTGAGTCTTTCTTTACAGTGAGTAAGTATTATCAGTTAATTATTTGTCTTATGTTACTCATATTATTTTGATTGTTTGTGATTAATATGCAAATCAAATGAATTCTATTAAATAATTCCAATAAATAGCATATATATATATATATATATATATATATATATATATATATATATATATATAATTATAATATTGTTTTGTTTAAACAAAAAAATATTATAATATAAAGCTCTACTTCTGTATGGAGCACTGTCTTCTTAAAAATAAAAACAAAAATACTAAGGAACTCCGGATTATGCACCCAATGTGTTCTTTTTTATTTTCTGCATACCTGCGCACTTATATATATATATATATATATTCTACGTTCACTTATATATATATATATTATATATAAGTGAACATAGAAGTCAACACTTAGAGGTGAAAGTCTGTTTCATGTTAGATGCAATCGTCAGGCCTGACGATTGCATCTAGCATGAAACAGACTGTCGCCTCTAAGTGTTAACTTCTATGTTCACTTTTATTACACATGCTCTATCCGATATTGAGCACTTTATCCCAAATATAGCACATCTTAAGACTATATTTCTTCATTTATTTATTTATATATATATATATGAATAAAAATGACAATAGGAAAACTAGTAATTGCTGACGCATTTCGTCCAATGTGGACTTTAGCAAAGCAAAATACGGAAAGTACACATTGGATGAAATGGGTCAGCAATTACTAGTTTTCCTATTGTCATTTTTATTCATAAATACTGTCTTCTCTACTGTTTAATCAGAGAAAAATTTTCATATATATATATATATATATATATATAAAGCTTTTCACCCCAAGCAAGGTGGGAGTGTCACTAGTATGCAAGGGGTTACAGAGTGAAAGTAAGAGAAAAGACTGGGTATAGCAGGGAATAAGGAAAGGATAAAAAGAATGGGCATCAGAAGATGTCAATTGACACTACATTTGAATTTTTAAAGATTATATTTATCAGGGAAGGGAGTTCCCCTGTTGGGAAGTGTGAGAGAAGAAGCTGTTGGAGTAGAAGAGATAGTTATATTTAACTGTTTCAACAGTAAAAGGGTTTGAGCGTGATGCCAACCTAGTAGCACATTTAAATTCACGCAGTCAGGGCACCAGTGAAAATAGCTCATCAGAGCAGTTGCCATGAAAATACATGTAGAAAAAACAGAGGGAAGCCACATTACATCTGTGAGAAAGTGACTGTAATTGAGCTGCCCAGTCAGGACTGATCACATTGCATGTTTGTCTTTGGATTATGTTGAGAACCTTGAGAGGAACAGCAGGGGCACCAGACCATATATGGCAACAATATTCAATGCATGGATGAATGGTACACTTGTAGATGTGAAGGATGGACTCAGACAAGAAAAACCTTCTGGCATGACACAGAAATCCAACTTTCCCTGTGTTAGATGCAACTACTGATTCAATGTAGTTGTTTCACTTCAGGTCAGTGGAAAACAGGAGACCAACAAGGTGCAGTGAGAGCCTTTTGTGAAGTTGAGCATCAACCATGCTGATGGGAGGTAGAATGAGTATAGTTTTGTTTTTGGATCAACTAAAATTCACAAGCCATTTTCTGCCCCTGTCAACCAGTTTGGAGATGGTTTTCGAGACCAATGGCCAGGTTAACTTTCTCAGCAATGCCGGATATACTATTGAGACAGGAGTAAATTGTCATCTGCACAGATGCCTACTTGAGAACTGATGACATTGGGAAGATCATTGATGAAGATCAGAAACAGTGTAGGATCCAGGATGAGCCTTGGTGAACACCAGTGTTCGTATGAAAGGAACTGGAAGAGTATCCATTCAGGACACCCTTCCTTTCACAGTTTGAAAGGAATGATTGGATGAAGTCAAATAATTATCCTTTAATACTGTATCCCTGCAGCTTACATAGAAGGCCAGTGTGCCAGACCCTGGTAAGATGCTTAACCACTTTAGCCATTGATTAAAGCCTCTAATACTTTGCCAAAGAGTGGTAAGACACTGATAGAATAGTAGTTAGATGGGTCAGAAGGATCTCCCAGATTTCTTAAAAACAGAGGAGGACTTCCAACAGGTTGGGAAGCAAGAATCAGTGAGGCAATAGTTGTATAGTTTGGAGAGAACTGGAGCCAGCTCAGGAGCACATTCCTTTAGGACCACAGCTGGTACCCCGTCACTACCACTTGCTTTATGAGTGTCTAATTTAGAGATGTCCAATATCATCGATGGGGTTATGCACATTTCATTCAGTTGTAGGTGGGAAATTACGTGTGGGTACTCCAGATGAATTGAGTGTTGAATTAGATGAAAATTTCTAAGCAAAGCACTCAGCCTTATCAGTTGATAATGTTAGGTCTTCAAATTGATTGAAGAGAGAAGGGATCGAGTATTTGCTGTAGTTCAGCACACTCTTGCAGAGCTGCCAATCGTCTTTTAACCTTTTGTTTTTAGTGTTAAAGATTCAATCTGTCCAAGAGCACAAGAATTCACAAACATTTTTGTTTTTGCATAAGTCCTTTTTGAAGTTTTGTATTAGCAGCAATTATAATTGTTTTAAAGTTTTTGTAATAAATGATAAATCTTGTGTATTTATTAGTCATTAAGTGATGTCTACAAATTATATTTTAGTTGCTTTTTCATTTTTTTTTTAGTTATGGTGAATCTGATTACAACAGAGTAAGCTAAAGTTGTTTTATTTTTGTTTATATCCAAATAATTATTTCTAAAATTATGGAATATTAATTTTATTTGCTTGTTGATAACAAGGATTTGGAAACGTGTTTTATGTGATTCAATTCTTTATTAAAAAAAAATTACTTTAGCAAATGAGTTGACAAGAATTTTTGCTTGACTTTTTATATCAGGAAGTAATAAAATCGTGACTAAGAATCTGCTATTGAGGAAAGGGATTTTATAATGAATATTGAGTTCAGAAGTGTAGAGCATAGTTTCCCTTAATGGTTTATTTTCAGGTTTTTAATTCCATCAAGCTAAGGTTTTTCAGTGATATGAATAGGTTATCAATATAGTGAACATATAGGTTTAGCAAATTTTGAAAAAATTTGTAAGTGACCCATATAAAAATAAGATAAAGTAGAGTTAAAAGGCAACCTCGTAGCTATACCATCAATATTTGTATAAATGTTATCACAATGATTGTGCATGATATAAGTTTATATAGAATTGTTGGTTTAATATTAGGAAGTGGAAGCAAAGAATGTTTATATACATTTTATCTTAGATATTATTTTAAATTATCACTGTTTAAGATATGATAATCATTTCTTTTAAGAAGGAACAGCATATACAGAAGCGGGTTTTCTTAGGTTAGCAAAAGACTTGCACAAGTCTAGACCTACATTCTCAACATTTCTCTCCAGTTAGTATTCTTTCTCTTTTAGTATTTTAATAGTAGATAGTTTTACACTTCTCCCTGGTCTTTTGAACAGGTGTAGAGGTTTATTCCTTGTTTCCTGTTTAGAATTGGATTTCTGGTTCCTTCTCTTTCACTCCTAGTAGCCCCTTGCATCTTTGTGGCATTATTGACTTGTTTGGGGTGGAATGATTTAAAAAAACATAGCAAGGTTGGGCCCATGATGAGGATCAGTTGCAGTGAATGACCAGACCAAGTGTTGATATAAGAAATATCCTTTCAAGTTTTTCCTTTACCTAGATTAGTTATCACCCAAGGCAAGGGAACCCAGTCTGTACTGCAAATTAGTTCCCATAGTTGGAGTAAAATGGATTCATACTTTTAAGGGCATTACCATGAAGGGAATGAAATGAAATTGATTTGACCAGAATTTGAACACTTCTCATGGGTTCTATCTTATACAGATAACCATTACTCTACCCACACAATCATGTTCGTAAATATTAAAAACAATATCCTTACACACACGTTTTGAGATCTCCCATTTTTTAGCTTTTTGACAAAACCTTGTGAAGATTAAACTTCTGTGTTAATTTAATTTAGTGATTCAGCAACAAGAATTGTAATGAAAAGATGTGAAGTGTTTATAGAGCATTTGTTTACAGCCAGAGTGAACCTCTTCTTTATATGCAATCTGGTGAGAACTGACCAACCTTGATACTTTGTACATCTATTATAGAGAGGTTCATGATTTCATCTTGCTGTCACCTTTTCACAAGAAAAGACAATTCATTAAATTAATGGATATACAGTACAATGTCCATATTATACTATAAGGGGAGTCAAGAAAACTTGATTTCATCAACTTTTCTAAAGTAATGGGAGGAAACAGATAAAAATATCATGGTGGTAAAAATTTACTGAAAGCATCAGAACCAGTTTGAAAGTATAAATACCTGAAGCTTTCATCTTACAAAAAGATCATGATTTAAAAAATTCAATACAATATATCTAAAATCAAAACCACAGTATATATAATTAATGATGATATTAGCCATTTCCATATAAGGAAACATTCAGCATTAATTGATTGAGCAGCCAGTATGGCTTTTGGTTGAAATTCATAAAATCTTTCTTAAAAGAATTTATTAGGAAAAAGGTTTCTCAAGTCCAGTAACTGTTATTACTCTTTCCAGTATTAATGGGGGTTTCCTTACGAATCTTCTATTTGAAGTGGTGTAGAATATCAACCTCTAGATTATGTCATTATTTTCTCTTCAAGTTACATGTGCTATCCATTTTAGTTGTTGTTACTGTTGAAAGTCCTCATGTGATATGGTTTCTGTTATTTGGTGCAGTTCTTTGTGATATTACACTAATGAGAAGAAATGAAATGACCAATGCATTTAATATATGGAAGGGTGGAAAGTGTTATTTGATCATGAACATTTCTGTAAAGATGAAATATATAAACTGTAAGGCTTACACTGTCAAGAAATAGTAACCAACTGATAAATGCTAAAAAGAAAGCTGTTAGTAGAATTCTAATGTTACATAATCTTTGAAATTTTATGTTCAATCTTTTTTATCCCATCTACAATGCCAATCCTGTTATCAATGTAACTGAAGAATGACCTACAACTCTGAATGTTTGAAAAATGCCTGTATTGCTGCAAAGTATTTCTTATATAAGAGAATTAAACAGTAATTTGCTGAATATAACTTTTTGTAAAACTTTGCTAAGGGTATGTTTTCTGCTGCTCTAACACACTTTGTCATGGGGTGATTATGCTTTTCATTACCTTTTTCATAGAAATATTTTTGGACAAGACATTAATTTTTCTAATGGCTTATACCAAGTGTATCACAATAACTAAAGACTTTCGAAAGGAAATAAATGGTGTGATAATTTCTAAAAATAATTATATAAAAAATACAAGGTAGTTTTATAGAGTTGGAAAGATAGTGTATTGTAATATAAATATCTTAACTTTCAGTGATTAGAAATCATTTGAATTAGACATTTGTCTGAACATTTGTAACTATAAGAAATTTTATTCTTAATCACTTTTGTTTCTATTAAAGAAACTTGTATCTTGTATCAAAGTATTTTAATTAGAATATTAAGAAATTTATTTTTACATATAAAAATGCAAAACTTTTTGTTCAAAATAAGGACTGAAATTTTTAAATCTATCAATTTCTTTAAAGTCAGCACTATTTTTTTATCTTTTCATTAATTTGAAATTTGCTTCCTTTGTTCCATAAATTTTGCTATATATGCTATATATTTTGTATTAAAATATCAGTATAATGTCTAATTTATTGTTCTAGGACTTTTGTCTTATCTGCAGTTAAATATGTATAAACTCTTGTGGTCATATTTTCAATTGACAGCTTTCCAGGGACTTTGAGAAATTGTGGGGTAAACAAAACTGACCTTAACTCTCTTAAATTGTTAACAATTCACTAAACATGCCTTTGTCAGCTTAAAGTTCAGATTTGGGAAATGCCTTTCATTAAAAAGACCAAAAAGGAAAAGCAGACACCTGATGATTAAATACACATTATCATGTCAACTTTGTGAATGTCAACAGTACTGAATGTCCATTCTCTTTTGAACAAGATGGAATTAACACTTGTATTTAGAGCAGGTACTTAGTGTTCAAGGTCTTTGATTAGTTGAAACCAAATGAGGACAGTTGACTGTCTGCTTTGAGGTACATTCAGTTTATACAGTATAACTTCTTTTGAGCACAAGTCTTTGATAGAGTATTAGTTAAGTGATAGTGAGGTTTGAGATGTGTTCCTTACTGTTAGAAAAGTAAAGATCATTAACCCAGGTGAAATCAAGAAAAACAAAGATGGCCATTTAACTCAACAACCATAAGATGCTTCAATTGAATATCCAAGATGATTGAAAATATTCTCATTGAATTTCCCTTGGCTAGTTTGGATATCTGCAATGACTTCAATATCCATCACAAAGGGTGGTTAGTTCACTTGAACAAAACTGATGAAGAAGGCAGGTATTGCAGAGACTTCTCCATCTGTGAACTAACCCAGATCATCAATAAACCCATCTATCTTCCAAACAGAAAAAGACAGCAGGCAAAACTCCTCAACCTTTTTCTAACATCCTGCCCTAATAAATGCTTAGAAAATGTTTTACCCATGCCACATCCCCATAGGCATGTCTGGTCAGTGTCCAGATTGATTCCAAACCAATAACACCCATTGATTTACCATTCCATAGAATGATTTTTTTGCTCTGCAAAGGCAGACTAGGATAGCTTTCAGTTCTATATAACAGAAAGCTCCTCTCTCCAGCTTTTTCAAGCATGCTACCTCCAAAACTGCTGCCCTCATCACAGAATGGATCCTTTCTGGAATGAAGTTTTATATCCCTCCCCAACAAAATTCCAGAAAATGTCAAAAAGTCAACCCTAGTTCAGCCTGAATGCATTGCAGCCATAACACACTAGAACCACTACTTCAATATCTATTACAAGGAGCAGTGTAGTCTGGCCCTTACTGCTTTCCGAACTATCTGCAATTGAGAGATCTTCAAAGGGTGAAACTGATTCTGGATACTCTTATGATGTATGGATTTTATATCCTCTGAATCCTTTTTTACTTACTCCTGATGGTAGATAGACACTGTGACAGCTTTCCAACTATTGTCCCCAGCCCTTGTATCTGATATTATGCTTACAAGATAGTTGCTACTCAGAAATTTGTTTAATGCTGATTATGTTGGTATAAGTCTTGGTTGTCAGTTATTTTTTTTCTCAATGTTTTAGGCAGCAAACAATCTCTTATGAATGATAAGAATGAAAGTGCTTTGTGGGGAATGTTGGCTTACAGTATACAGATATCTTGAAATCATAATCTGTGCAATTTATTAACATATTCAGAAAGGCCAATTTATATTCTTTTTACATTGAGAACTCTATTGAAGGTCTTTAGTTCACATTATCCAGTGCTACTTGCACACCTTCCTGGTAAGGTCAGAATATGAAAGTGTTGCAGTGACACAGTTCACTTTGGTCATATTGTTCTTAAGGTAGTTTTCTCAAATTATTTCATGTATGTTTGCTGTTACTGGATATAATGGTAAGACCATAACTAAACCCTATTCCTGTTACCAGAGGTTAAATTTCAGTTTATCTTGAATCATAGATCTTCATATGTTGGAACTTTGAACAGGCTGATGTTCAAGCAAAAAACTATATATATATATGTATATATACACACATCCAATTTGCTCATATCTATAATGGAATCTTATGATACAGAAATGCTATTTACACTATTTCCATTCAGACTATTGTTCTCTTCTTTGTTATAACATTTAGGCCAAAACATTGTGATAAACTACACTGTTAAGCTACAGGAAATTCTGAACTGAACCTTTTATTTAATCTATGGGAGTAGACTGTTCTTGTTCCACTGCCATATGTAAGGATATCTTGTCTGGTTCTTATTTTTAGTACTGCTCAGTTATTGCTTGCATTGTTTTCATTGTGTCCAATACACACTGCATAGCACAGGGACTGAACTCACAATTACTATGTCACCAAATGAGACCTTTAAAATGCTTTGATTACTGAAATTCCTTTTCAGAATGAGTTAACCATTGTTTAAAAGAACTTTATTTACATGTCAATGCAAACTTTGCAATGAAACAAATGAAATTATATTTTAGTGTCTAGTCAAGATTTTCATGAAAGTTTTTTTATAAACTTTCTCTATTTGGGAGAAAGTATATAAGTTTGAACAATTGAGTCATTACATCTAGTGGTATCATTTTGATTCATTCAGTTAATTAAGGTGGAGACAGCTTAGTCTTGTAGTTTTTATGATTTGGAGAATCACTGTTTCTATATTTCAATCCCTGGTGTCAAGAATATCAGAAATGATAACTGAACCCAGAAATGGAATATTAGAACATATTTTAGCATTTAACAGTGTCAAATGATTCTGGCTGCAAATTGTAATGGCCTGTGAATCTGAAGTATACAGATATCAAAAAAAAAAAAATGGACACCTGATGATGACCAGACAGTACTTGGTAAAAGTTGTTTCTATGATAACTATGATTGTAAAGATGAGAACAACAGTTTGAATAAATTAAAGTATATTTTAAAATGTTTAATTACTAGCTATCATTGAATTTTTTTCTTTTCCAGACAAAAGTTAACATTTGAGAATATTAACATTAACATATTTGAAATTAAACAGTTTTATCAGAATCAGTAAGGTTTACATAGTTTGAAAGAAAGAAGAAAAATTGGAATATTGCTTACCTCATGGTGGGGAGAAGAAAAGCAGCAACAGGTGGTTACTTTTATAGAGATATATTACAGAAAACTAGGGTAAAAAGACAAATTATGGGAAGGAAGAAAGAAACTATAAAATCCAACCAAAATAAGTCATGCTTTTTCTTTTTTGATTAACCAACATGCAAGTCAGAGAGGGTAGGGGAAGGGATGTACAAGAAATGTTGTAAGAAGTTGTGGAGGACTTTTGATAAGGGAGGATGAGAGATCCTGGGAGAAGAGATGATTTGAACTACCAAGCCCCACTTACTTCACATTTATACATTCACTCTTGGCATTTTTCATTTTAAGCTTTCAAACCACAGATTGGTATGTAAGTAATTTATAGTTTTTGGAGCTTAATTAGGAGTTTAAATTGTGCTTCACTCAAATCTGATAGTTGATAAATTGGAAGAAATTATTAGATACTTTTTTTTTTTTTTTTTTTTTTTTTTTTTTGATGAATATATCAGAATTGATAAGAGCACCTTCATTTGATCATTTGTGTTTGAGAAAAATGGTTGGATTCTCTTTACACTATTTCTTCAATGATACAAAAGGTAAAATGTCAGCCTCAGTTTCATTTCATAATATAAATAATTAACTTAGTTAATTCAAAGTTGGAAAGATGTTTGCATATATATTTAAAATCAAATTATTAGGGAGTAAGTTCTAAGTGTAGCTAAATAACTAAGCTTATTCAGATTCCAATGAACAGAGCTCATAGAATTAGATCAGAAATAGAACAAGAACTGATTGGCTGCACTCAAAATACTAGAACATAAAAGGCTATCTTTATGATCAGAATGCTATCAGAACAAAAAATACAAATGCATATCTGTGTTTCATAGGTATTAGTCTTTCTGTATTTGTTAAGATTCAACACAAAGATCTACTTGAACTACTTAGAAAACTTGATTTATTTGGGAATAATATTAAAATAATACATAATATTTACTGGGAACAAACTGCCTGTATGTGGATAGAAAATAAGTTGAGCAAGTATGCATAAAACAGGGATATGTCTTCTCACTAGATTTATTGAACCATCACAGCAAAGTGATCTTAAGATTCTATCCTTGGATCTATGAGGTTCCTAATTTCCATAAGACCTTCCTGATGGCATAAGTTCTCAACATGACACAACTATTCTATCCTGTCTTAACAGTAAGTCTGAGCAGTTTGATAAGGTCAAATTATTTTCTCTATATACTTCAGATAGTTGTCCTCAACATTGTTGCCATATTCATGACATTTTGGTCATTGTACACTCTGGCCTTCTTCAGGTGATTGGAATTTTGAACTGAGCCCTTTTTTTTCGTCCACCAGGATATATTTTTCTAGTTCCACATGCCATGCCTCTTTTGGATATCTCAGCATCAGTTATCTCCCTTTAACTCTCCAAGTTTGTTTTTTTTTGTTCACCTCAGCTATAGCCAGGTATTGAACTCAAAACTCTTTGGATCAAATCACTGGATTCAACCAATGCTTTTATTGACTCAGCCATATGTCCTTGAGGAAAAGATTATATTGATTCAGTTATCAGGTCTGCTACTAGGAAAGTTGCTTCGCTGTATCATTCTAGACAATTTTTCTTGAGTGAATTTATCTTATCATATTTATAAGTCTGCCATTGATCTATGCTTAGAATATTGCTGCCACATACGGTCTGGTTTAGAGATTTTTGATGAAATCCAAAGAATCTGCAATGTTATTGATTCTGATCTGGCATCTCTGCTTCAGACACTTTCCTACTGTCATAATGTATGTTTCTCTGGGCCTTTTCTATAAGTAAATGGTAATTGTTTTGATGAACTTTCCTCTATGGTACCATGAATTTACTTGCAGTATTATATTTGTGACAAGGTCACATCATTTTACAGTTGAAGTAGCTAGATGTAACATAATTTCTATGCTAAAAGTTTCTTCTCTCTCACTTCTCACTCTTCCAATTTCTTGCTTCTCATTCAACATTGATCTGCAGAAACTCAAATTTAGAAAAATTGTTGTAAAAACAGCTATATAATTGTTTTTAACCTCTCTCTCTCTATCATATATATATATATATATATATATATATATGTGTGTGTGTGTTAAAAACAATTATATGACTGTTTTTGCAACAATCTCAACTCTGCATTCTCTCTCTCATATATATATATATATATATATATAGAGAGAGAGAGAGAGAATGCTGCAATCACAAAAGTATAAAAGTAATAAAGAAAAAAAAAATCATACTTTTCATAATTGATACATGTAAGTAAAAAAAGCATTGCTTTCAATTTGAAAGAAAAACTCATTTTCTGTGAAAATAACTCTTCAGTATAGTTTGGATTTTAATTTGCCTTCAATTATGTCTTTGTATCATTGAATATCATTTTGTATGTTTTGCTGCTCAAATTCAAAATTACACTTGGTGTCCATGAGGAAATCACAATCATCATCTATTTTTCAAATGAAAGTTGAAAGTTTGCCAAATGAAAAATCCTGTATTGGCACGGTAGTATCTTTAACATCTTCCTTGTTTCCTTCATGATCATAGTTGCACTCGTTATGAGAGTTTCATCATCCAAATTATTTGAATTAAATTTAACACCTTGGCACACAATGGTAGAATCCAAATCTTCAACTGTTTATGTAATATTTTTAATTTTTCTTTTCTATATCAAAAATTCAATTAACAAAACATATGCAAATCAAAACTGTTGCTGAACGTATAACTGTACTTAGCTACATGCATGAGTGCACATGTGCAGATATTGTTTTGAAGACATTACAAATTTGCAAATACTGATTTTTACATTTTTATATTTTTCAATATTGTATTTAAAAGAACAAAAGTAGTCCTTTTTTCTTTTTTTTTCTTTTTTTTTTCTTTTTTTTTAAGAAATTTATTTTGTATAATACATATATTCCATTGCAATTAGTATTACTTTAAAATGTTAAGTTAGATGTAATCCATTAAAATTTCATCTAATATTTGTCAAGATGTTATAAATTGTACTTTAGACATGTCAGTTCTAGAATATTTTCTTCTCTTTCCTCTTTATCATTTTTTTTTTCTTTACACTTACTAAAAGTAAAGCAATACAGGTTTATATTTTGATATTATATAGTTATCATTTTTGGTCTCGCATCAGTTAGGAAACCATATTTGATATGTAATTTATATTTTTTATTTCTTCATTTTATCTATTGTAATTATATGTGGTACAGTTATGCTGTTGGCAGAATTTTCTCATCAAATATAAAATAATAAAGGATGTAAAAAAAAAAAAATTAAAGATACTGTATATATTATGAATTTTTGTGGTCTGCATTATAGAAAATAGTAGTATTAATAATACATTAATTACAAATAGATTTATTGTAGTAATATAAGAAATACATCCTTTTATTCAATGAATCATTTGGAGGGGTATCCTCTTTTTTTGGATCTCTATATTTTTGTTGGCTCTTCAAGTTTTTTCATTTGTTTATCACATTTATGAAATAACATTCATCTGGTGCTGTGACACAGTTGTGAAAAGCCAAAGAATTAGTTGCTGAAAAATTAGTAAAACAAAGAAAAGGAAGCAAATACCAAATGTTTTGTTCCACCAGCAAGAAGTGTGAGAAAAAACTGTTAACATAGACCTTATGGTTACATCTAACCATTTTAACTGCAAAAATGACATCTTGCTGCCAATTTAGTAATGTGCTTAAATCCATACATTCTAGGTACCATATGTATTTAAACCCATAAAATATTTATTAGGTCATTGGAAGGGTTTGAACTCAAATTAAACTAAGTAAAATTTAGTAGCATACAGTTTAACTGCCACCCCTAGCTCAAACCCATAACTCCAGGAGTGTTTTCATTACATGACTGAGTTTGCAAAAGTCCACAGGATATTTGGTTGCTCTAGGGTTTGTTTATTTAGAGCCCTCTTTGCTGTATTTGCATTGATTTCCATGTAATTTTGAGAGCTTAAAAAACCAGTCTCAAATGGATAACACCTTGTAGCCAACCATGACACCTTTTCAGCTAGATTGCCTGATGTTAAAGAAACTATCAAATTCTCATCCAGAGCAACAAAAATTCATATATATATATATATTACATGATTATAGTTTATTATAATAATTGTACAGACATACAAACCAATTTATTTTAAATACATTCTTACATGCACTCTTAAGTCTGCAGTTAACTATAACCCACAAGTATAAAATGCTGTCTATTCAAATTATATCTCAACTTATCAACAATAATCCTATTTAAATATAGAAATTTAATTAGGAAAAATAGTAAGTAGGAAGGAATGGGATTGAGGATCATATCTCATCTACAATTTATATATCAATCTTTCTTCTCTTCATTTTATTGCATGTTTACTCCAGTTTAATTTCTAATAACTATACCCTTCTCACCTTGCTCTAAGGTAAAAAATATGAAATTCAAATACAAAAGCTAAATTTCAATTGAAACAAATACAAATTGCTTTGTTGCTTTTAATAAGTTTTAGTTTAGTAAACATGTAAATAAATTTGAGTATGTACTTAGAATTCTCTAAGAATTTTGGTGGCTAAAACATTAGATATGCTTTACTTTGAGAGCTCAGTTAATTTTTAATGTCTTTTTTGTTTTCACTAAATTCATTTCTTTTCTAACAGAAAAATTGAATTTAGCATTTGGAGTTCATAAGAATATATCTCTAATAATCTTTTTAAAAAAAGCAATATTAAGAGTTTTTAACATTTTTGACTGCTATAATTGATGGCATGATATTTTATTGCCTTTCAAGCATTGTTTATTTTTGTGCAATTCTGTTACAGATAAATGTTTACAAAAAATGAAATCTCCTTTTTAGATTGAACCAATATCCAAAACGACCTCAAGTCCATAGTTAACTGGGGCAAAAGATGGCTTGTTAATTTTAATGCCTCCAAAACTAAACTTCTTTCTATTAATCATCTGAGAGACTCCTTGCTGCCTTCCTTCAGCATGGCTGATGCTATCCTCCAGAAAAGTGACTTGTTACACCTTCTCAGGCTCATGTTCCTGGCTGATATGAAATTAAAAGACTATATTGAATCCATTGCTAGGTCAGCTGCTGTTCATTGTTTTGTGTGAGACAATTTCTCTCTCTAAAATCTATCTTGTATATCTATACATCTATCATTCATCCATGCTTAGAATATAGTCCAGTACTCCTGCTATTTACCTTGAGCTCCTTGATAAGATCTAAAGGATCTGCAATATTATTGGTCCTGATCTGGCAGCTCGGCTCCAGTCACTTTCCCACCACTGTAAGGTTGACTTTCTGTCTTTTCTATAAATACTTTCATGATAATTGTTCAAATGAGCTCTTCACTATGGTACATAGACTTTATGAATTTAAGCACAGTACTAGACTTTTATTGAGATTTTATCAATTTACAATTGAGCTGGCTAGATGTAGCCATGAATTCTATGCTAACAGTTTCTCACACTTCTTGCTTGTGGAACTCCCTTCTACCTCCTTGCTTTCCAGCCAATTTTAATCTGCAAAAATTTAAATGCAATGTCAATTGCTATCTACTGTCCCCCTAATTACTCTCTTCTCTTTCTGCTCATCATTAATGTTTCTGTTCCTAATTCTTCCACACCCTGTAACCCCTTGTGTTTTACTGGCATTATTGTCTTGCTTGGGGTGACTCTGATTAAAAAAAAAAAAAAAAAGTTTCTTCAGTGACAGTTTTATTATAACTTGCAATTTACATATTGGAGAGATTTCTTTCTTGTATAGGTTATCTTTAAATATTTATCTTATGAAAAGTTTAAATGAATGAAAAAGAAAAATTTACTAAAGCAATAAAAAGTAAAGTAATTGAAAAAAAATTTCTAAATTTAGTCTTATAAAATGTGTAAAAGAAATTTACTTTTTAATTTCGATTTGTAAGTAAATTCTCATTAAGAAAATCTTTTGCAACTCTATATTAAACAAAAAATGTCTGTTTTTTTGTATTTTCTTTGTTTTTGTTTAGTGCATTATGTAACCTTCTTGGTTGTACTAATTGACCCTTCTTGGTTATTTTGAATTTAACTTGGTTGAAATCTTGCTGTGACAATAGTTATTTTCTAACTTCAATAGAGATTTACTAAGCATAGCTTAGATATGGCACAGGGCCAAAAGTATGGGGCACCCAGTGAGGATTGAACTCACTATTCAATCGTAATTGATATAGTGAGAGGCATTAATATATGGTGTAATGGCTAGTAAGATTGTCTCTCGAGATCAATTAAAACTGAATAGTGAATTTGATCTTCAATGGGTGCTCCATACTTTTGGCCTTGTGCCACATTTAAGTTACACTTAGAAAATCACCAGAATTGATCTAGCAAGACAAGTTTGCTAAGCATTACACGACATTGAAGTGCCCATACATGTTTGGTAATAAGTCTCATCTTAAACACATTGTATTAAGAAATATATGGCTGTTATTAAACTTTAAGTAACCTATGAAAAATGATTAAGTAGAATTTATGCAAATTTTTTATTTTTTATTTTTTATTTTTTTTTTTTTTTACACTAAAAACTTGATTTACATTTTCACCCTTGACTTTTAAACAACTGGAAAAAATAATTTAAAGAAAATCTAATAATTGAATTGAATTTTTCATTTATACCGATTTTACAAAATTTTTATACTTTGCATTAATCTTGTATGCGTGCACTTTACAGCAATTGAATTATTGAAATGGATTTTTTTAACCAACTTTTTTATGAATTTTTATCATTTGATGAGTTAACCCCCCACCTTTCTACTTTGATTATGTTGAGATTTTTTTTTTTTTTTTATAAGAAAGGAAGGAATTATAATGTGAAATTCTCTTTCAAATAATTTTTCAGTGGATCCACAAGTTAAAGTAACATTTTAATCTTTAAACAAGTGTAGTTGATTTGTCATCTGTAAAAGAATTGATTTGTCTTTTGATTTACTCCTCCCTGAAAATCATTTTGTTGTATTCAGCACCCTCCCAGAAAATTTCTTGTTTGACAGTCCATGTCTTTGGAAAAACATTGCCACTTTGCATGGTAGAGCAAAACCAGGTTTGTATTGATTTCTCCAGTTTATTGTTGGCAATGTTAGCTTTTGGCAGTTCCTCTTGAACCAAACAGAAACACGAATCCTGTCTTCCCTTTGTGAAAGGAAGCTGTGTATATGATGTGTCGACAAGTATTTCATGAGTATTTATTACAGGAGTCAGATCGAAGTGATCAGACTGATAATGAAAGAAAAAGAAAAAAAACAATTTTTGTTACAAGCAGCAATGTGTAAGGAAAAGCTGATCTGCTAATTGGTAAGAGCCCTAGGATGTTGGTTGCATGCACACGGTCTGAAGTAAAAAAAAAAAAAAACTTAAGATCATTAAAACTGATAAATCTTTCTTGGATACTTTTATCAAGATAGCACAACTAGTTTGATTACAGTTTTTGTATTTGTGGATGTGTGCATAATTGTTAAAGGTTTCAAATTACTACTAATGTAGTAGTAAAGACAATTTGTTTAAATATCAGTTTAGCTTTTTATCAACTGTAGTGAAATATTTTATAGGTTGACTGTTTTTAATTCTATGTTTTAACAAACCTAAATCTGTAATTTTCCAAGTTTTGTTTATAAGGTATTTACTAAGCGTAAGTTGAGAAAAATGTCACAAGTGTGGCATATATCAGCAAAGAATCAAACTAACAATAAAGCAGTGATAGTCTATGGTACTTACCTTGTTGACTTTCTTTGTGGTTAAGAACTTAAGTCTTGTTCTTTATAAGATTAACCCTTTCAATCTGACTTTTCCGAAACAATTCCATTTTTCTTTTATGTACCATGTTCCTTCAAGACGAGTATGATAATGGTTCTTCACAACTTCCTATCCTTTGTAGCTCTAATGTTTGTCTCCTTACTATCATTCCCATCTGTGCATTGAATACTGTTGTCATATGTGGTCAGGTGCTCCTGCTATTCTACTCAAAATCCAAAGAAGGATCTGCAATGTAATTAATCCTGACATGGCATCTTGATTTCAGTCACTTTCTCATCGACATGACTTTGCTTCCCTCTGTCTTTTCTACAGCTCTGACAAGCTTTTTTTCCCTGGTGCTCAGACTGTGATTTTAAGTGTGCTACTAGATTGGCATCTAGGTCCCACCCTTTTACTGTTGGATTAGGTAAATGTAACCACCACTTCTATTCCAACAGTTTCTTTTCTCACACTTCCTGCCTGTGGAACTCCCTTCTGTTTCCTTGCTTCCCTGATAACTACAATCTTCAAAAATTTAAATGCAACATCAATTGGCATCTTCTATCTTCTTGAATCCCATTAGCTTTTATACTTTCCTTGGTCCCCACTATGCTTAGTCTTTTCTTCTCACCTTCACTCTCTAACCCCCTGTACTAGTGGCATCCCCACCTTGCTTGAGGGGAAATGATTTAAAAAAAAAAAAAAAGGTTTTGAGCCTTCTGTTCTTCATTTTTTCTGCATTTTTTTTGTGTCTACCATCAACGCATCATCTTCTGTGTACCCTATGTTGTTAAGATTGTGCTCACTGAAAGGCTTTCCAAGATTTTTAAGAGTGGGACAAAAATGTTCCAGCAGCATTATGCAACAAGCAACAGAATTTAAGAACTGGTGTGATTAGGTGATTTTTTTTTTCTCTTGGCTTGTATATATTCTATTAGGTTATAAAGGATTCAAACAATGTATTGTGAAGGTTGAACGTTAAAGCTGGAAGAACTACTTTATTTCCTTTTTATTGGTTTTCATTATTATTATTTTATTTACTTTTTGTTTGTTTCACTCTACAGGCATTCAATGTTCTGAATGCCCTGTACAAAGAAATATAAGTAGAAGTTGAATAGGCAAGCCTTTCGTGCTAAGCCCATTTTCCAGATCAGAAATAGATTATTTTCACCTTGTTTACTGAAACATTATGCTCTAAGAAATGATAGATCTTGTTTTTTAAACAGTTTTAGAACATACTTAGTGACCAATAATTAACTTTTAGTGTCAATTTACCACAAGTAGATTTGAAATCCTGTTTCTTTATTTTCTTTTCTAAATAACACTGAATAACTGGGTGTTTGCTTTTATAACTAGGTATTAGAATGATAATTTTAGAAATAATGGATTTTTTTTTTCATTGTAATTTTGTAAGAACATTAAACTTTTCTAGAAAAAAGAATCATTTATTGATATCAATCAGTCTTCAATGTATTAAGCAATCTCATAATTTTGTGGTAGAAAGACTGAATTTGATGGGTACAGGATGAGAAAAGAGGGCTTAGAAAATTTGACACTCATAGGATATATTGAGGGACAGAGGAAAACTGTGCCTACCTAACAAATTTGTGCAAATGGTTGTCAGAACAGGGTGTGGTTGAAGAGAAAAGTAAAATGTACTGCCCAGTGCAGAGATTGAGCTCACAATCTTCAGCCAACCAGCTAGGGACTTTAGCTTTTAAGTCATCCTTGCTGGCTGTAATAACACTCTGTAAAAATCAAGGCTTTTTTTTTTTTTTTTTTTTGTCCAATTCATACAGAAAATTTGACACTCATCTTTAACTCCCCTCAAGATTTTTGTCAGTTCTTTTTTTCTTAATTACTGAGAAAGTCAAGCAGAGAGTAAAAGAATAAGAAGTCAAAACAATCAGACTGAGAACAAAAACTATTACTTAATCTAAACTACCCAGGGATTAGAAGAAATAGCCAAAAGGCAAGCCTTGTTAAGAGCTACAAAAGCCAGGATGTTATGGAAAACCATGAATACCCACGTCCTGAAGGGATATGACTCATAGACATTCTAAGATGCATTTAATCAGAATAAACGGATGAAATCTGAACTTCTAAAGATGTGGGTTGTTATAAGAAATTGCATACTGTTTCTATTTGTTTTAGAATTTGTGTGTTCAGGACTTTTGCTAAAGAAATTTACTTGACTAAATAATATGCAAGATGTTTAGTTTTTTTCTTTTTTTTTTTTCTTTTTTTAAATGATTTTTATTCGCACACTTTTATTTTCTGTAAACTAATAATAAATTAAGAATGATCAAATGTTATTTCTTTTTCTTGTTCCTATACAAGAAATGCACATGAAAAACATTGTACAAGTTTCTTTTTTTAAACATATATAATTTAGAGGATACAAATAATTTGAATGTTTTTCATTGATTTAATGTAAAAAAAATCTTTTACTGAATAGATATCTTATTTCCTTTTTTTTCTACAGACATTTAAATGTAGCTGTAATGACAAATGTATTATTATCAATGTCAATTTCTGACTTTTCAACAGAATGCACTTTTGCTAATATTATTGTCATTTCTCTTACTATTTGATTTAAATATATTTGCATCATCTTACATTTATTCTGTTGAAACCAACTGAAAATGTTCTTTTTCATTTTGGTAGTCTGTATACAAAAAAAGCTTTTAATTAAACATTGGGAACATGTTAATGAGTCTTGTCTTTTAGATTGTGATTTCACCTTATAATTTTTACAGGAAACCTAAACCTTCAAAAATCCTGAAATTGATCTCTACTATGCTTGAAGTTTTCTATTGATCAGTTAGAATGATCAACTGATTTGTGCCAGTTGTAGATTAATAAAGAACATTCAGCTAATTAGATCCATACATTAAAAAAAAATTTACAGTAATATATCTGCTCTTATATTTAGATGAGATCAACAGTGTTCATTCAAATGAGTGCATATGTGCAGGTGGTGTAATGGACAGCAGTGCAGAATGAGAAATTGGAGAACTGATTTTGAATCTCAGTTGGGTTTGTTGTATTCACTTACATGTAAATACTCTCTACCAGTTATGGTTTAAATAGTATGATGTTTCTGGAAAAATCAGTTGTAGAGTAATTGGTTGTGTTTAAATGTAATTTGGCTAACAAACAGAATTGACAGTTTCCAATAAACAATACTAAAGAAAAAAAAAGAAGCTAAAAATAATACTAAGCAAACACACACACACTCCCATATAATATATATATATATATATATATATATATATATATATATATATATATGTGTGTGTGTGTGCACCAGACCTAAGTAGACATTTCAACAGTAATAATGTTCAAAAGTTTACAAAGTAAGAATGGTGTTAACACACAAAAAGGATACAGACAAATGATGACAAGATTCTGACAAGAAAAAAAAAATTGCAGATGAGACTGAAAAGCGGCCTATCTTATTGGCTAGGAAGAAATACCAGCATGCATCTACTTGCCTATAAATTTGGATTGGGGATGTTTTGCTGTCATTCCAATTTTATTGGAATCAACATCATTGTTATTCTCAAAAAATTGTTTATGTAATATTCACTTGATTCTTACAATCCAAAATGTTTTGGCTTTAAATAGCATACAAAGGGTTGATAAGCCATAAAAACAGAAAATTCAAGACTGGAAGAGAAAGTGCTTGCTATTTATGTTACAAAAGGCTACAAGAAATGTCCAATGAGGATTAGACCACTTCAGTGTTAATGGTCATTTATTCCAGGCTTAGACGTTCACATATATTAACATTTGCCATTTCAGTTTCTTTATACAATGATTTATAGAATGGATGAATTTTAACTTTAAATGCATGCATGAAAGTAAATAAACAAAAATGCTGAAATATTTTGTTTGACAAGGATTGCTCTGAAAATGCATTCACATAAAAATCTGAATAAGAATTCAATTATTGCTGCTTAATAAACATGTTAAATATTTGATGTTTAACTCATATAGTTGTGCTGGCGACAATGTTGTCCATCATTAGGACTAGAGGTGTGAGTGTTCTGGTCTTCTACAACTAATCATGCCAGATTATGGCCACTCTCCCAGAAACTAAGTCCACTCAGCATAGTTGCGGTAAAAACCACAAGTTGACTCTGTGAGTAAAGAACCAAATGTGCCTGAGCAGACATCTGCAACAGGTATTAGCTAGCCCTATGAGTAAATTCCAGTCTCCCAAGACTGACAGATGTATACTAGATTCTGAGAAAATGAACATGTTGCTTAAAAGCAACAATAAAATCAATAAGAAACATGATCTTAATATAATTTGCATGCAGAAATTAGAATTAGCTATTTTTAAAACAATATGTAGACAGAATACTAGCAGTGGGGCACATCCATTTTTAAGACCTTGGAACTTGAACCATTGTGGAGTCTTCCTTTGTAACTGGTAAGATGTAAAATGTTAGAGAATAGTGATGGACTAAGTCCTTTAAAATGAGCTATACATTGGACTTTTCCCACCAGCAAGGTCTGGGTGACTATTATTTTCTTCGATGTGCTTGATCTATAAAAGATCAAAAGTTAAATTTGGAACATATAGCTAAATGTTTCTAACCTACCCATATTCAGTATTTTTAGGTACAATTACATTGTATAATCTGGCATTATTTTCTGAAGATAGACTAATATAATAGTGAAAACTTGTCTCATTCCAGTAGCTGATTTAAAAAAAATAGATTCTTGTGTTATGAAAATCCAAATAAATTCTATTGTCCTGAAGTTGGTGTGAAAAGACACAATGGGTTAATGAAATAAGGATAGCAAGGGAATTTGAAGTAAGCAGAAGCAATTATTTCAAGCATAGATTTAGTCATGAGATTTATCATTGAACAGTTAAGAGATTGATTCTTGATTAAATTTTTACCCTTTCTATAATCCAATTGTAAACACTTTTAAAGAGAATGCACTTTTTGAAAATAAAGTTGTATAGAGCCATTTTCAGGCTTTTAGAGAACTAACCTTTTTGTGACGATGGCTCAAATCCCAAAGCTCAATTTTTGCCTTTATATTTCCTTTATATGTTCTGCCTTTCATATTTTTGTTGATCCTCTATTAGAGTTTTGCAGTATTAGGTTGGCTTTGATTTATTTGGTTAGCTAAAAAGTTGTTCAGTTATTAAGTATATTTGGTCATGTCAGGCTTAGGCCTGTTACTGTTAACATGTAACCCAGTACAACTTACCACAGACGTATGGTTGTCATCAAAACCAGCTCCTCCACTAGCTTTTTTGCTGGTGAGGTGGGTTGCATGTCACACCACAGGAGGAAAAACAAGACCTGTCAAAGGGTGGATGAGCTCCTTATGGCCAACAACACACACACACACACACGTATGTGTATATATATATATATATATATATATATATATATATATATATAAAATGTGTGTGTATGCAAGGATGGCATCTCAAACCTTGAATACCAACCTTCCTAGAGATGGTTTCTCTATAAAAAATACTTGGTGAACTAGGACTACCATGTGTGTCTGAGTTGGGCATCAGGAAGTGCATCCAACCTTATCAAATCTCTATCATTATGACAAGTCTCAGTATGCTAACAATCGTATGTGGAGAGGTAAACAGATCCTCTGTCAGGCAGGACACACCTTATTTTGTGCAAAATTAATCCTGGTCCTGCCTTGGGGACAGGAAGGTGTGAACATGATGATGATGAAACTGAACTAATTTTTTGGCCAACCCAATATAATAATAAAAATGATACAAGTATAAAATCTAATTTTAAACAGTAATTTGTTTTCCTGACAAATTGAAACAAGATTGACTTCTTATGTTTGATTGAATCCAACATTAAGAGAACAAAACTTCTTTAGTGAATTTCGAAAAAAAATGGCTTAGAATTCTTATTTTAAAGAAGAATAAAATAAGTGTTTTTCAAGAATCTAAGGAAAAGATTGGTGCTATCTGTTCAGTTTTAACGTGAAGTCAATGAAAATATGCTAAAAACAATGTTAACATGCAATTTAGAACAAACTGGATATATCTAAAACTAATGTTTGGGAAGAACAAATAAAACAATTATTTTATCCGTAATAAATATTTTGGAAAAGTATTTGCCAATTTTTTATCAGTTGAATTAGATTGTAAAAAAAACAAAATCCATTATAAAGATTCAGTATTTTATTTACATTTAGACTAGTATCCTCAGTTTTGTTATTAACATGTGCCTCCAGCTTTCTTTAGGTATCTGTCAATTCTGGTAACCTTCAAGGAATTTTGAACTGAACTCTTTAACCTATAGTAGGGGGAATTGTTTTTCTTATACTGGCCACATCTAGGATATTTATTTTGCTTTTATTTAGTACTGCTCAGTTATTGCTCATTCTGTTTCCACTGAGTCTAGTCTGTACTAAACTGCCCAGTGATTGAACTCACAATTACTATGTCACTGTTGTTCATGAACCACTAGGGATTCAATTTTGACTGTATGAGTCTTAAAAGACTATAAGAACACTGAAAAATGTCTAAACTTAAAGCAAATGCAGGCCGCAAGCAATATGAGGATTTTAAAGTATGAAAAGTCAAATATTTTTCCAGTTTTCAACAAGATTTTATTTATATTTATTTTATAAAAATTAAAACTTTTGTGTCTGTTTATATTTCTGTTGTAACTATTTACACTATTTACATTGTTTGGTCGAATTCTCCAACCTTCATGTGATATGTCTTGGAATTTCAAACAAAAAACACATGGCCCAGTCGATAAAAGTATTGGTTGAATTAATTCAATGACTTGACACAAAAACTTATGAGCACGGCAGAGGTAAACAAAAACTTGAAGAGTTACTAAAGGGAAATAAGTGAAACTGATATATATCCATAAAAGCAAGGCATGCGGAACTAGAAAAATCTATCGCAGTGGATGAAATAAAGGGTTTGGTTCAAAATTCCAATGTATATCACCTGAAAAAGGCTGAAATGTGACTATGACAAAGATGAAGACAACAGTTTGAACAATGTAAATAGTGTAAAGCACTCTAGTGACAATGAAGAAAAAATGCCAAAATCCATATAAAAATTTTGGAATGCAAATTATTACATAATAGAGGATCAAACACTCTTAGAAAACTGATCAGAGGCATGAAATTAATGAGATTTAAACTATAGTAATTGAAAAAGAAAATTTTTAAAAATGGTTGTTCAAAGGAATTGTCTTGTATAATTGAACTCTTCTGAAAAAGAGCATTTTAAAATCTTCAGTATTTAAGATATACATTTTGCAATTGATCTGTTTTGCCAAGCTTTCATGCTGGTATCATGTGTAAAATTAGAATCAATAGAAGGATGTAAATGTAAAATCCATTAAACACAAGCAAGTTGCTTCTTATGTTTATACAATTAAAGCAACTTAAAAAAATAACTTTTGTTTGTCAGTAATGAAATCCAACTTTGTTCTTAATTATTCTATTGAAGAATTTTTTTCATTACTGCTTATAACCAAAGATAAATTCTATGCACCTGACAACTTCTTGAAACCTTTTTCTTAGACAATGAACTTTGACTAATATTGAGTAAAACTTGGTTTAATACAATATTATGATTTGAAGTTTCTTATTTCTGCATTTAAACTAAAAAAGGAAAATCTTTACCACAAATTCATTTTCACTGATGAAAAAAAATGTATCAACAAACATCAGATATAATATAGATATTTTTTGTATTATTTGCAGAACTTCTAAATGTCTACATTTTGGTTAGAATGATTTTTCTTAAATTTAATTATATATTTCAGCTTTTAAGATGGTGATATATGTAATATCAATTCTCTAGTATTGCAATAAATGGCAGACAATCTCGTTACAGATGAAGAGAAAACTGGAGGCCACAGAAAAGTAGTTTTACAGAAAGATGCTGAAAATTCTATGGACCAAGCAAGTAAATGACAAAAAGTCTTGAGGAAAATAGAAGCAAATGGATACTTATACTTAGGATCAGAAAGAGATAGCTGAAATTTTTTGGAAATGAGGAAGGAGGGCATATTGAGGGCAAGAAGAAGGCAGCCAGCTACTAACCAATAAGCTTGTGTGAATGGATATGAGAAAGTTGGGGAGGTTTGGCAAAGGGGGCAAACATTGCTAAGGATTACAAAGGATGATAGGTTATAGAGAGCCATAATCACGCATATCTTGAAGGGACACAGCACATAAGAGAGAATGTTTGAATGAAACCTTTAAATCATTAATCATAATTTTGGGACTCTTCTTTTTAAGATTTTGTAATAATTAATATTAATTGAAAATATTTGGCATCTTCATTTGAGTGGATAATAAAAATTACTTCAGTATTGTCTATTGTCAGTAATGTTTATTTTTATTTATATAACATTATCATTGTATAAAATAATATGGGTATGAAATTAAATGGCTCATATGTAAAATTATGATTCATTCAACTCTATCAGTGAGTGTGTATGTGAGTTTGGGGTTTTCTCTGAAAATGGATTTTTCTTTTTGTAGGAATGTGAAAAACTCTCTCTTCCCTCTTGAATGGGGTACTCATATTTTCCTGTCATCCTGCTAGCCTAGATGTGCACATCTTGAGTACAGCTGGGTTGACCACTTGTTTATATACCTGGGATAGCCACTGACATTCTGGTAGCTAAAAGGACACCTTCCAATTCAACCTGCTGATGCACCTGTCTTCTCTCATGCTCTGGTGAGACAATAAGTGCAGTCTATTTTGGTATCATCTGGGATGAGCTCAGTACATATTGGTCACCACAGACCAACTCCTCTTAGAACAAAGGTTCTTTTATTGACAGCAAATTCAATTCTGTCTATCTGCTATTTGCTGGCATGAATCACATACTACATTTATTTTATTTTTGTGGGGGCCATATAGTCATTTATTTTGAGATTATCAATGGATTATTTTGTTTCTATTATTTGATTGATTGATTTGTTTTCTATGGGTTATCAACTCTTTGCAGGTTATTTAAAGCCAGAAAATATTTTTAGATTGTAAAATATTTTGAGATAATAATCATTTAGTGATACAAGTCTTAGTAATTAACCCATAGAGGGGGAGAAGTGGATTCATACTTTTCCCAAGGGTATTTGTGTGTAAGTGAATATAACAAAGATAACTGGAATTGGAACTTTGCTCTCTACTCACCTTTACATCCAAGCTTACAGCACCTGGTATTACCAAACATGGTTACCCACCTATCCACTGACATTTATGATTTAAAAATGGGAAAAGACTGGAATGTATAACAACTCTAATAGCCATTCATCTCCTTGACACATGCATACACATAATTTCAGTTTTAAATATATACACACACACACACAACTCTTACTGATTCATATAATGTGACCTCATAGAGAGCATCTGATATCTTCATAAACTTATTGAAGACTTGGCCAGTTGAAAGCATCTTTCTACTTTTGAGCAGTGATTTTACTGGCTCAACATTTATAGCAGGTTATTTTAACATTACTCTTTTGCTAACTGCTTCTACCTATAGATTGTTTGACTGTTACACCTTGTAGACTAACATTAGCTATATCAAGTGAGTGTGAAATAACCCCATTCAAATTCTGAAGAAGGAAAGAAATCTGTGAGCCCATGTAAAATTGTTTTTGGACCAATGAAAACCTTGCTTTCACAGTAATTAGCTGGTGAGCCAAAAAGAAGGAAAAAGTAGTGAGCTTACACAAAATTTTTTGATATAAAATGAGGAAAAAAAATTAATCAGAAGAGTGTCTGAAGTCATGTGAAAAATTTTCTTTTCAGTCCCTCATGACCAGTGTTGAAGTACTTGCCAGTATAAAATTACTCACCAATTATATTATCAGCCACTAACCAGCACTTCAAAAGATTTTCTCATAACAAACCAAGAAAGTTAAGTATTCCAAGCTGTCTATCTTCATCTACTTTTGAACATATACAAACTATATATCCCTTTGGTGAGCAGCAAACTCTTACCTTTGTCTTAAACATTTTTTAATATTATTTTGTTTCAGATGATTTAATCTATTGTATGAACATTTCATCTTCATGACAATACATTAAAACTTTAGACTTTAAGAATTCTGAATTATTTTCCTGAAACAAACAATTCACACTACTTCATGCATGTAAATTCATGAATAGATTCCTTATCTTGTTTTGTTAAAATTAGCAGTGTGTTTCCTCATCATTATCATCCTTTATTAATTTTCTTGACATGGATAAATCAACTATTCATTTTAACCCCTAAATTCCACACCATTATAGGCTCTTAAACATGTGGTTCATGAAATGTATCTATGACATGTGGTAGAACAATTTTCATAACCAATATTCTCCTACAACTAGACATTTCTCTCCCCCACCATTTCTTTTCCCTTTATTAAGCTTGACCTTCTCACTCAGTACAACTGACAGTCAACATTAAGAAAATTGGGAATATTTTGTAATGAAGATAAAAAAATGGAGTATAATGTAACATACCTGCATAATAATGCCGTATGAAAAGATATTCAGAGACATTAGAAAACACAGCGAATAGTAAAAATATTTACTGAAAATATCCTGTAGGAAAAGGTTAAGCAGTTTAAGAAAGTTATTTTGAAGCAAAAGAATTTTTTTCTTAGTGAAACAAAACAAAAGTGAAAATGCAGTAAATTTTATTCTCCATGAAATGATAGCAAAATCATCACAACCATTCACTGAAAGTAATTTTATCAAAGACTGTCAAAATCCAAGCCATTGAAATGTTGTATCCTTAAGAAAATTTAAGAGCATTAGCTTGTCAGTAAATATTGTTATAAGCCGTATCACTGATTTATCAAGTAATTCATCGCAGCAACTCGCTGCTCTTGCTGATAAAGACTTTTAAAGTCTTTTCCTTTACACTTGATAAAACTCCAGGTCTTACAGAAGCTGCTTAGTGTTGTCTTTATTCAAAGGTTTGAACAAAAACTTCAATGTCACTGAAAAATTATAAGATTTCCTACCTTTTGAAAGCATGGAGCATGACATATTTAGAGAATGGATATGTGCATTGAATGTATTGTATTGGATTGGTTAAAACCCATATCAGTATCAAAAGACAGTGTATTCTGAAAAAAGGTTGTTGTTTTGTTTTTTTTTTTTTTTTTGGGTTTTTTTTTTTTTTTTTTCTTAAAGGCAAATTGAACACTCTTGATATATCCACTTTGTATCTGATATACATTATATTTTACTCTGAGACAATGTGTAGGGTGGGGAAAGGTTTCAGATGAAAAATGATATAGACATTGTTATGAAAATAGTCAATCTTATGAGCATAATCTCTCAACCATAGACAGTTCACTTTTTCTCTCCAACATAGAGAGTAAATATGGATAGTTGTTGTAACATTCTGGAATGAAGTGGTTCATTTGGGAAAATGTTCAGAAAAGGTATTTTTTTTGTTTTGTGTTTTTTTTTTCTTGAGTGAGAATATTGTACTGCTCATGGCAATAAAATAAAAATGCTCCTGAATTCAGTGACCCCACTTTTGTTGCATTCCTCACTGAGGTGATGAACTATTTGAACCTGACTAAGCTTGAAGCTCCAAGGTTCAAAGCAGGTTATCACAACTGAAGTATAAGTGTGAAGTCTTTCAAGTGTAAACTTTTTGTTGTGGGCAAAGCAGCTTGCAGGTGATAACTTTGTTCACTTTACAGCTTTGCAGTCATTTGAATGGGTTAAATCACAGTGATTGAAAAAATACACAGCTATGATTTTTACATTTGTATACAATTTGACCAGCATTTTTAAAGACTTTTTGGCATTAGAAAAAATTACTTATTTAATTGCATCTGACCACTGAGTTTGGTCAGCTTTTGTTCAGGATGTGACAAACTCATTTGACTGAGATGGCTCAATTGATCCTGGGTGAAGACTACAATAAGTAAATAAGAATTGGCAATATGCAAAGACCAGCATTCCAGATTTTTATCATTTCCTTCAGCACAAGATATTTCCCAAATTGTTTGTCTCATCTCTGCAAATTCTGACCATATTTGGGAACACATTTGTGAGCATTCTTCCCAACAATGAAAGAAATTCTACATTGTATTCAAAGCTTATGTAGCAACTCTGCTGAGACTAATTTACATGATTAGAAGCCAGATATAGAGTTCTTGATTGCTGCAAAATATTGCTGACAAGTCTTCAACTTGTAATGACTGGAATTAACTGAAAGTAATAAGAACTCAATTTCAACTTTGTTTTAAATGTGACATTAAGTAAAAAAAAATATTCACATTGGCCTCTTTCTATCACATTCTCCAAAATATTTACTATTACACACACATTTTGATAAAGGGTCTCTCTAGAAGCTGTATTTAAGTTTTGCCCTATAACTGGTGTAGATTTCCGTCTCCCAATATGCTTTTGGCCTACCACACTTCCTTCCTATAACATAATAGCCATTTTGAAACCTTGAGTTCCAGACCCTGGATCTATACAATGAAAATAGATAAGCAAAAATAATCAATGTTCAAATCAATATTTCATGTTATCAGAATGAACATCTGAATGTACAATATATGCATATTGTATTAAATTCTTTCTTGTGATCTACAATAGCAATTATATCTACCATATAAGGCACGCATAAAAAAAAAAGTCCTCCAAAAACGCCATGCATCTTATACACTGATTGTTGGCTTTAGATAGGCCTTGGGACAGAAGTTAGCCATGCTATACTAATGCCTAAACATTCCTGTTAAACACATTAAAGATTAAATTAGGATTATAAGTCAAATGAATATTAAAGAATATATAAAAAATATAAATATAAATTATTTTCTTAGTTTTGTGGATTTTTTTAAAGCCAAAACATTTTTCAAATTGTAGGTTGATTTGATTGTTGGGTTTAAATGCATATCAACCTTTGTTGAGTCATCTTATACCAAATAAGATTTAATTGGGCATCATTGTGTATTAAATTTAATTTACGTATATTTTAGTATCATTCAGTTGAAAGTGAAAACCTTTGTAAAGGAGTTCATTTAAAGTTAATGATTTTGGTATGCAGTTCAGTTGGAGGTTATTTTGTTCATTTACTTATTAGTCAAGATTAGGTATTGTTTAAATTTTTGAATATATCTTGGTTTCCTTAAGAAATTGAATTATTTTATTTGGATCAATCCTGTTGAAGAGTTCATTCATATTGTTTGCCTGATAATACTTTTCACGAACCAGACTTAAATTTATACGTTTTATAAGTAGGTGTTCCAATGTATATCATTCATGTAGGAGATTTCTTACAGTACTCGGTATTTCCAAGCAGTCCTCCATTTAAATACTGACTGGGCTCAATACTGCTTAACTTTTATGATCAGTATGATTTAATTGTAGGCATATATAAGTACTAGCTTAAAAGCTGCATTCCATGCAGACTTTTAAGCTAGCTCCAGTTGAGTGCAAATTGGGCCTCTGGTCCAGCTTAGAAAACAGCAATGATAATTTTGAAGAACTAACTTTGAATTCTTCAACTCATCCCAGGAAACTTCAAAACCTCACTTTAACTCTGATTTGGGCTACAAGTCCAATTCCGGACAAAAATTCAATTCAGGCTGAAAATTGAAAACCTCACATCACTAAACCGCTCACTTTAACTCTGATTCCTTGGCCTTTTGAAGAAATAAAATTGATTTCCTTAATTTGCAAAGTTTTGGAGATATTTTACACTGAATTTAAAACAAAAAAATTTAAATCCACAAAGTTTTTGTGTTTCTTTAAACTCAAATCAAAAATTTTTAAAATCACTATTTTTTTTTTTTTTTTCAGTTATTTTAAAATTTGAAATTTTAATTGTTCCCTCCTCATCTGGACAGAAATCCCAATGTTGGATGTTGAAGTACCAGATGAAGGGTAGGTCCCAGGATCATTCTGATTCCAAAACAGTATATGTCTATGTAGAGCAAGTGTCACCCAAGTTACAGGTTTCAGACATATGGACGGACAAGCAGAATAAAATTTGCTGTTCATTTAAGATGGATGAATTAACAGTTGGATGATGTTAGGTTTTTTTATTTGATATTTCTTGCCAAATTATTGATGCATGTTATAAAGCAAAAACTATGTTTATGATAGCAAAGACTCCAGACAAATTTTGGAGAACAATCTGTCACCTTTAAAATATAAGTATATAATATTTTGTAGACTTTTCAAGATGGACAGATTTCACAGGTATATATGCAAATAGTCTTTATTGAAACCTTTTTAAGATTTCAACATAATCTCAAAGTTTCATTTAACTTGTCTATACTATTCTATTTGTTGTAAATCCAATTTCCATGTTGAATGTGTCAGTTTATACCAAATAGAACAAGCTGGTTGTAAAATATACTGGATAGTCAGTCTATTAAAGGAAGAACACAAGACAAGTTGTATTTAAAGTAATGAAGATTTTTCTCTTTTCTTCCCTGGCTAAAACAAGTGAGGCTAATGAATATGGAAATTTGGTTTATTTTAGCTTTAAAAAATGTCTTCTGGAATCTAGTAATTGACCTTTTAGCACCTTCTTCATTAATAATCCAATTACTTTAACCTGTTTTGTGCACTTTCAGTCATTCTCACCTGCTACACTTTCTCTCATCTAATCTTGTGATCCATCCTGACTGGAAAATTCAGTAAATGCCTTTCACTTTCTGTATATGGCATCACTTTTTTTTTTTTTTTTTTTTTGTGAATAAACTGACTATTGCTCAAAATAATCATAAAAATGGATGTAATTTTTTCTTTAGCGCTGCAGAATAATTGACAGGTCCTGCTGGTGGGTAACAATTGAATATACGCAAGCACAGTTTTGGATGCTGACAAAAAATTATGATGGTTAATATATTTGAAGGATATAAAACCTTTCTGAATTTTTTTAAATATTAATCTAATACAAGGCTCAAAAGCCATCCAGTTGAGAGTTTCTCTTAAAATGGTAATGACAAATGAGTTATGATATAAATGGGAGAGGAGGTGGTAGAAAGTGAAGAGAAATAATTATTGAGCCTAAACTTGAAGAGGTTAATATTGTAGTGTTCAAGAAAACATCTATGCAGGAGTTTTTTTAAAAAGTAATAGTTCTTGGTGAAGAAAGGCTGTCTGAGTGAAATTTTCTCCTTATATTTGGAATATGGAGGAAGTGAAGGTGATTTAACTGAATGGATGTACCATGGTGTGTCCTTTTCAAATGCAGTTAGGTCTTTAAAAATATATCAATACCATTATGAATATATATTTTTCTTTAAATTTATGAAATGTATTTTCTGTTGAATTAGTAATTATTTTATATAAACACTGAAATTAATTGTTGATCTGATAATTTCAAAAAAATAGTACTGTTCATCCTGAAACAAAATATTAATCACTCAGCATTTTGAATATTTTCCATCTTTCTTAAACTAAATAGAAAAAAACAAAATTAGTTTAAAGTCTGTTTTAGTGATTAGATTTAAAACAAAAACACATTTAACTCAAAATTAGTATTTTTGCTTTTCAAAACTTAATATTTGAAAAAAAAAAATTACTTCAGATTTACTTCAAGGGCGAGGATTCCAGCATGTGGCCCCATTGGGAAATTCCTGGAAACGCTACAATAGATTGACCAAGCCTTGTTAATAGAGCTGGATAGACAAAACTGTTCAGAAGATGGTGGTGGTTATGCTGGAACAGTCAAGTCATTGGATTTCAGTATCCAAATGGTTCTTTCTTAGAAAATGTAACTGTTTACTCTGCATAGATACACTATAAACTGCAGGTTGACTCTGTGAGAGTTGAAGAAATACAAATATTCTGGAGTAGTTATCTGCAAAAAGGAATAGTCACTCTAACTGATGGGTATGCTCAGAAATGAGTAATTAGCATTATAGTTATGAAGGTAATCTTTGTTTGGATTTGAAGAAATATATACAGATCACATTATTGAAATATAATAGAAGTACATAACACTTGAAACAAAGGATAAAGTTAATAAGGCAATACTTGATGGATAAAAAGATGATAAATTGAAACTTTAAAGAAATATAAAGAAAAATAAAAGGCAGGTGTTTTTAAGCAGGAGTTTTGTTTGTATTTGTATTTCTTTTCACTGAGTTAATTGTAAAGAAGGCATTAGTAATAATTAAAGATATCTCCTTTTATTAGTACTATAGACAAAAGTATAGTTATCTTTCTTTAATATTCTCTTTTTATGATCATTTTTTACTTTTACAGGTTCATTTGACAAAATTTCAAAGATTATTTTGGCTAAACGCTGCAAACAAAATTGATATTTGTCTTTAAATGTAATGCAATTTTATTTAATCTATTCAAGATATTCTTTGTACAAAAAAAAACAAGTTTTCTTAAATTATCGCAACATATTTCCTTTTCACACGGCTGTTTTAACCTGAATAATGCTTACAATTATTTGTTAAAGTAAGAATGTTTACAATGAAATCACAGTACCTATTTATGAGTCTACCATTCATCTGTGCATTGATTATTGTTACCATATGATATGATATCTGATCTGGGGCTCTGGTGATGTATCTTAACAAAATCCAAAGATGAGTATGTAACATTATCAGGCCTGACCTAGCATCCTGACTTGAGTCACTTTCCCACCACTGTGATGTGGCCCCTCCCTTTGACTTTTCTATAAATATTTTCATTGCAATTGTTCTAATGAGCTTCTCCTTGGTACATTCAACACATGAATTTAACCATACTACTGGATTGGAAAGTAGGTCTCACCATTTTACTCTTGAAGTTGTAATCTTGAATTTGCCTCATAGGTCATGCTGGTGAAAGACAATGCTAGTAATTGTCCCCGCAAAGGAAAAAAATAGCATTCAAAAATGAGTTCTGTAATTTTTTTTTAAACAATAGTTTCTAAAATCTTTAGAGAAGCTCTTTCAAATGTAAGATAATCCAAGCTATATCAAGTTTAAATTTCAGAAAAAAACTTGGATGCCTTACTCAAATATTATTGGATAGGAAATGAGTGTCATCAGTGATTGCTAAAAGCTGAAGCACAATATTCACAGCTATGTTTCAAAGCTTCTGATTGGTATTCAATAGGATTGATTGTAATAAGGATTTTCTGGATATATTTTATTACATTTATTCATTCAGAGGAAGAGTTTCTTGAATTGTGGAGTGTATATCAGCTGATCTTAATTCTTTCACACAGAAATGCCAGTGTCTTTTTTGTAAATGGAGATATGTTGGTAGAAAATTTTAGAGGCCTCTCTCAGTTCAGTATGTGGTGTATGCTGTCATAACCGAGGAAGATATTTTGAATATTGATATTACTAGTCAAATGCTGACATATACACCAACCGATTTCATTCTTGTTATCAAGAATGTTTAAAAACAACTGATAAAAAAATATTGACTGAAGAACAGAAGGTTAAGAGGTCAACTGAACAAATTAAAATCTTAGAGAAGCATTTAAAGTTCAAAGGGAACATTAGAAAAGAACACAATGTCAAGAAAATAATAAACTTGACCACATCTTACAGTTAGAGTAAAGATGTTACATTGTATATGATGAGAAAGTTGGTCTGTTTCCTTGCTTATTCATCTTTTTATCTGTGCTCTGTAATAGCTATATACTTCTGTGTGTCACTTTGTATAAAAAGGTATAAAAATCATGGAATTTTTCAGGGAACTCTTCCTAATGTCTAAGCTGGAACCCTGGCATTGTATTATTTATACAAGATTTAGCACTTCTGTCTATGATTGGAGCATCTGTTCACTGCTTAGGATGAAGGCGTCAATCTCCTACACTTCTACCTAAGATCAGAGTGTAGTGTCCGAAAAGTCTTCCTTCCTCTCTCACACTCACAAACACACACATATAATATATATATATATATATATATATATATATATATATATATACATACATTATGCTTTATGTATGTGAATATAAATTGCATGCAAGTATCTGTATACTTTTAAGCAATTTTTCTATGTGCTGTGTTCCTTCAAGCTGTCCTGTGAGCCATTTCTCAAGCCTTCTTTCCTTTTTATATGCCCAAGACATTTCAACTATTTCTTCCTGATATTAAGTGTAAGAGCGTTTTTTGTGTTTCCATTTTCTCTCAAACTTTGTTGCTCACATGTTCAGTCCATTGTATTCTGAGATTCCTTCTAATCTCTTCTATAAAGAGATTGTCCAGCATTCATTGTCATAGGGGAGAACTCATATTACATAACAGTTCAATACTCTTTTCTTTGTTTCTAATAATATTTTCCTGTTTCTTAATATTTTACTTAACTTTTGGAAGGCATCTTTCACTATCTCAATGCATCTTTCGATTTCAGTGTCACATTTTCTGCCCTCTTTTAGAACATTTCCCAGATATTTCAATTGTTGTACTTGTTTGATTTTGGTATCTCCAATTTGTAATTTCATGTTGGTCTGTTCTATTTGCTAACAACCGTGTATTCAATATTCTTGCAATGGATGTTTACTCCTTTCTTCTTGCTTTCCTTCACTATCTCCAGTAGAAGTTATTGTAGTTTCTTTTCTATATCTGCACTGTCATCTGCATATCCTATGTTAAGATAGTAACCACCAATAATGAATCCTAGTTAGACTTCTAATTCTCTCAGAATGGCCTTGCTTTATAGGTTGAAAAGGTATGATGAGAAGACACACCCTTCCTTGTCTTACACCCTTTTATATTTTTGTATATTTACTGAACTCATTTCCAATCTGTATGCAGGCAGTCTGCTGCCAGAATAAGTTCTGAATTATTCTAATATCCTTCCCAAATATGTCAAGGTTACCTAGCAGTTCCAACAGTTCTTTGTAACATATTCATTTTTTTAATTCAACATTATTTTTATTACTATAAACATTATAGATAGTGGGTATACATTTTTAAGTTGACAGCCATGCCTTTTTTTTTTTTTTTTTTTTTTTTTTTTTAACAGTGAAATTAATGCCTATTGGCCTAGAGATCAAGTTTTACTAAAGAAAACTTGCCCACTCTCACAAATCACCTGCATTTACTTTTTTATTTGGGGAAGTCACTTTCAAAACAAGTATCCTTTATCATTAAGCTACAGAAAGACATCACAATACTGAAATATTCTTAAGAAATCTATCATTGGAAGCTTCTGAACTCTGTATCTGTCAACTTTGTTTATATTTCAGTATGAAAATAAAATATTAAGCAATTAATGAACTTTTTTTTTTTTTAATCCAACATTATCATTACTATAAACATGTATTTAGTGGATACAGTTTTAATTGTAAAGCACACTTGACTTAAAAGTGGATTCTCAGATTAAAAAGGGAATAAAGATTTGATTCCTCTAATAAGTCTTTTAATTTCTTGTCTGATAAAATACAAAAAAAACCCTGCACCCACTAAATATAAAATGCTTAGTAATAAGAAAGTATCATTCACACACACACACACACACACACATACACATACATATATATATATATATATATATATATGTGTGTGTGTGTGTGTATGTCTGTATATATAAATAAAATCAATTTCAGTTTTTTTAGGATATGTAATAATTTATGTGAAAAAATAATTTTCTTAATTTTTTTCCAGTGTAAAGTAGCAGTTTCGAATTTGTTCTCAGGAATTGTAAAATAATCTGAAGTTGATGGATTTTGTTTCTATCCTTGGAAATTCTTAAATCCACATTTGGCTCCTTGAAGCCTCACCATTCTTCTTTCTGCCTTCAGGCATAAATATTGATTTTTCTTTTCTCTCTGCTTTCCTATTCTGCCCTTTTCTCCTCCATACCACATGCTAAATTCCTCAGATTTTGTTGGTTTGAATCTCATGTTCTTGTTTTGATGGTTGGCAGGTTCAGTTAACCTGTAATTGGAGGTCAACTTTATGGCTTGAAAATAGGATGGGTAGCCTCATCTCAGGAGTATTTCTGACCAACTAAAGAATGCCCAGAACCATATTAAGGTTAATTCAGTTCTTTGGCAGTTTGACTGGCTTGAAAAAATGGCTTGCAGCAGGTTAATTTGAGCAGAAATTCAGTTTCTGATGATTCACATGAAAATGTATCAAAGTATAAAATAAATTGACTCACAAAAGAACTTAATTAGGAAATTAAATAGTTTTAGGAACCTATAAATAATAAACAAAAATTCCAAATAACTAACATTTCAAAAATCTTTTTAATTTAACCAAAAATAATTCCAGAGTGTTATTTAAAATATATATCAATTGCATATAGAATCATTTCTTACATATGTTTAGTTTTAAATCTAAAAATATTTAGAATAAAATATGTTGAATTGGTTTAATTATTGTGGATTTAATGAACTTCCAGAACATTAGTCACTGAAGACTGAAGGGTAACATGACTGACACTTTGTTAAAGACCAATGACATACAAGTATAAAAACACTAAGTATAACAAAATTCAAACAATTCATCAAAAATACCCTAAACAACATGGAAAAGCATTCTTTTTACTAGAACACTGTTATACATTTGTTTATAATTCTTTTTTTTTTTTTGTTTTTTTTTACAATTGATTTAAGAATTAGTGAAAACTTTATTTTGATTGGAATTTGTTGGAAATCTTGATTTTCAAATTGTTTTGAAATTGTATATGCAAAATAAAATTAAAAAATTAATACAAGGTTTTTTTACAATTGGCCTATTATTTATTTTTCCCACCGCTGTAAGGTTGCCTCTCCATGTCTTTTCTATTAACACTATCATGGTAATTATTCAGATAAGCTATTTTCCATAGCGAAGAGTTCATCACATATTGTAAATACATACTGGGGCTTAGATTTTAAATTGTTTTATTCTCCTTTCCCCACAGACAAAAATTGTACATATGGTAGCTAGTTAGGTCTTTATAGAGCTTCTGAGGTATTGCAGTGAATGTAGTAAAAATGTGCTTTGGTGTAAGGAATATTGTATGTTTGGGTCAGTGATTGTCGCTAGCTAAATTTAGACAGAAGATAACCAGCCTTTCCCTATCTCCCCTTTTGGCCTTCAGCCACATTTTTGTATTTTAATAGAAAATAAATGTCACTCTTTGCTATGGTACCTAGACATTTTGAATTTAAGTGCAGTACTCAGCTGGCATCAAGATCTCATCAATTTACAGTTGAGCTGGTTAGATGTAACCCTAAATTCTATGCTAACAGTTTCTTTCCTCATACTTCTTGCTTGTGGAACTCTCTTCTGGCTCCATGCTTTCCAGCTAACTTTAATCTGCAAAATTTTAAATATAATGTAAATCACTATCTAATGTCCCCCTGATTACACTTTTGGCTCATTATTATTTCTGTTCCTAATTCTTCCACGTCCTTTCACTTCCTAAAATCTAACCAAACATTAAGCTTGATGTCTGTTCAGTGACATGCAGAGGTTTGGTGATTCCCAGAGCCAATTCCTTAATTTTATGATCTTAAGACTCAAAAAGGAGGGGGCTATAATGCCTAGTATTAAGAAATGAGAGAAAGGAAGACATTTTAGATATGTAAAAACAGATGAAACATGAAATAAACACTTTATTCAAATTAAATATAAACTAAATTTTTATTTCATTCTTTGATTCAATGCCTTCCTGATATGTATTCCTGCGGCTGGCACACCCTCTACCCCCACTTCTACATGCTACTGTCTGTTTGAGCCATTCAAAAGGAAAAAGGGGTATTTACAGGTTGTTATAATGGTGTACAGGAATGTTTAATGTTATGCTTTAATTGTAGATTTAAATATCTAGTGATAGAATTTTATTGATTCTGTTTTGTTTTTGTGTTAAGAGACAGAAATTCAATATGTCATGTTCCCCATGCTGAGTATTTTAATTTTATCAGTTCCTGTTTAATTAACATTGATAAAGTTCTGATGACAGCTTATTTTGCTGTGAGGGGAATATCTTCTTACAGAAATAACTTGAAAACATTGCTATAGGCAACTGAAGTCAAAAAGTCAAAATGGATGCCTCAAGCCTACAGTATTATAAAAGTCTGTAGGTGCCAAAAAAAAAATTAACATTTGTTTTGCTTTTACAATCTTGTTTTATAATCTATTCACATTATTATTTGGTTAAAAATATAAAAATAATTCTTCTTTTACAATTCTTAAATATACAATGTTTTATACATTCATGTTAAATAATTTTCAACAGATTGCTGCCACATATATTCTGGTGCCCCTGCTATTTACTTTGAACTCCTTGATAAAATTCAAAGAATAATCAGCAATATTATCAGTCCTGATCTGGCAGCTTTAGTCATTTTCCCACTACCATAAGGTTGCCTCTCTGTGCTTTTTTCTATAAATAATTTCAAAGTAATTGTTCAGATGAGCTCTTCACTATGGTATCTAAACTTTTTGAATTTAAGCACAGTATTAAACTGGCATTGAGATCTCATCAATTTACAGTTGAGTTGGCTAGATGTAACCATAAATTCTATATTAAGTTATTCTTCTTACACTTCTTGTGTGTGGAACTATCTTCCAGCTCCATGGTTTCCAGACAACTTTAATCTTCAAAAATTTAAATGCAATGTCTATTGTCCTCCTGATTATGATTTTCTCTTCTTATTCATTAGTAATGTTTCTGTTCTTAATTCTTTCACACTCTGTAACCCCTTGTGACTTAGTGGCTTTACTGCCTTGCTTGAGATTAAATCATTTTAAAAATAAAAATACCCACAATCATGTACCTACATATATGAATATTTTGCTCAGTATTTTCACTATTCATCCAGAAAAGAGGGTACTGGAAAATCTTCAGTTCTATTAAGCTATTCCCAAAAATTTGATGTTTGATCATTTTGGTCAGATTTTGCAAAGTGGATTTGTCTAAAAACTTCTTTTCAATGCCCTTTCATAGTTATTCCCTTAGTAATAACTTTCTTGGCACCTACATAAGGTAATTACTAGTGATGTCATTTTTTTTTTTTTTTTGAAACTACATGGTAAAAAATGCAACTTTATTAATAAAAATTTGGTAAAAATTGAATGTTTTAAGTTTCTTTGAAATTAAACTTGATATAACTTATAAGGATATCTTTAATGGAATGGTTGATCTATTTTTTCAAAACCCATCTTTTCTGTATTTTACCACCCTTGACTACATATTGAGAAATTCCCTCAACAAACATCATCATCTAGGTTTTACTTTATCAAATCGATATCCTGTAAAAATGTTGACATATGTTGTCTCTGTAGATGACCTAGCTATCATGACAGACACCATTACCAATTCCACAGTTCTATATAATCTAGAAAATGCTGCCAATGACGTTGGACTCTGTCAATGCCTCTAAAACTGAATTCATAAGCTTCAACCTGCAAGGCTCAATACAAACTGTCTCAGGTGAATCAATAAAATCTGTCAAATCCTTTACATACCTAAGAAGAAAAATAAATTCTACTGAAAAGGATGTGAAAATTCACATAGCTAAAGACTGAGCCATGTTGAATAAAATGGATGTAATCTGGAAATCTGTTTTACTAGACAATCTCAAATGAAGATCCTTTTGAGCCACTGTAGGTGGTTTTAGTGTATGGTGTCATTGCTTGGACATCAACTAAAGCCCTAGAATCTAAGCTTGATGGAATCTACACTGGGATGATGAAAGCTATACTTAACATCTCTTGAAAATCCAACTAAATCACAACTCTATGGATCCATCTCTGATATTTCTACACTCTTATACAAATGCAGAATGTGCTTTGCAGGAAACTGTTGGTGAGTACTGCTCTAGACACCTAGCTATAAAGCAAGACAGATTGGTTGCCCAGCAACCACCTATATAGATCAACTATGTTATGACACACAATGCAGACCATGATGCACAATCATGATGGTTGGCGTGAGAGACTCATGGATGTCTGAACTACCCAATCGATTTAAAAAAATAAGTTACAAGATCATACATTTCTCTCTGAACTTTTGAAATGAGAAGTTATTATTTGCACTTAGATTATTACCCTCAACTTTAGCATCCAAATGTTAATAATGCACAAAGTAAATAATGCAAATGATAATTACTTGCCGGGAAAATGAAATGAAATCAATATATAAAATAACGAATAATAAGAAAAAGAATTAAATTTTCCTATAATGCCAATAATAAAAGAACTGGAAATGTTATTACCCCACTTGGCTTGATCAAATGTCTGTTAGGTGGCACTGTTTAAGTTCTATAAAAAAAGAAAACCATTTCCTCTTTATCTCTTTTTCCAAGATGTAGCAGAACATAGAAAAAAAAAAGACATCCCTACTGGAACAGGTTCATTTCCCCAGTTCACTAATGAATGAACTCTTTCCACTTTCCAACACATGGTGTTCACATGTGTTTTCTAAAACCTTCATCTATGAAGTAAATCAACTTTTTCTTTGATCGTTCCAACTCTGTGCAAGACTGACTTGAGCTCAATCATTATAATGTTGCTTATTCTTACTTACTCTAACTTCTGTATCAGAAAAAGAAAACTGACATACCCAGGAGACATTGAGAACTTTCTTTCACGACAGTTTATATATAAAATATAATAAACAGTCCATAGTAGAGATCCAAGTTTTTGTATACAATTAAGTATACATGCGAACACGGACACCCCCCTTAAAATACACCCAACCCTACAGTCTTTTAAATTCTCTATACTCAGCCAAGAAATTTGGACATTAATATTCTCATCTTTGCTACTATCACAATATTGTTGTGCCTTCTAGCCTTCTTCAGGCAGGGTTAAATCTTGGATATTAATATAGTTGATTAAGATTCAGGAATTTTGTAATATAGCAATTGTAAATTCAATATGTGGAACAGGTAATACAGATTCAGACTCACTGGAAACAGGGCGAGCAATATCTGAGAAGGTCTAAAAATATAAGCCAAGATATCCTTAGAAATTGTCAGTGGAATGGGAACAGTCTAATATAATAGATTAACTAAAGGGTTCAATTCAAAATTCCCTGAAGATTACCTGAATTGACAGACAACTATAAAAGGCTGGAAGGGTACAGTAGTTAAAATTAACAACAAAGATAAGGACATTAGTCCCAATGTAAATATCACAATAAAGCTATTTATAAAAAAAAGAGTTGATTGATAAATAAGATCCCCCAAAGCAGGAAAACAAATTTTAGACCAGATCGAATAGTGAAACTGGCATCAAAGTAAAGCAAATTTCTTTTTCAATATGGCCATCATTTAATATTAGTCCTTTTTCAGAACTTCCAGTCAACTTAATTCTGTTCACAAAGAGATCTTCTCGCTTACTTTTGATTCAGTTACACAGTACAACCTTGACATCAGATGAAAAATGTTGACCTTTTAATGCATCTTTGATTTTCTGGAACAGACAGAAATATGATGGCATCAAATCTGGTTTGTTCAGATGTAAATTTCATTGTTCTAACTTCCTGTTGATTGCAAACAAGTCTTTTGTTGCTCTATTGCAAAAAAAAAGTTCTCCTTTGTGGCTTTGTTCTGTAGATCTGTTAAGATCATGCAAACTTTCACACTACCTTCCTGAATTAATTCTCATTGTCTTTTGGCAGAAATTCCTTGTAAGTCACTAACACATGCTATTATTCAGTGCCATCACACTATGAACAGGACACTAACAGAACTTTATATACTAATGAATACATGTTCAATCCTGTTTCAAATCTTCATTTTTTTTTCTCTTTAGAGTACTTCCCTATCAGTCATCCACTGTACATTAGTTGAAATTCAATATTAATGTCTGTCAATACAAAAAATTTAACATTTTCTTTCTGTAGAAACCTAGAAAAATTTCTATTTCATTGAATTGCCTATAACTGCTCCAATTTATTACATCACCTACAACTTATACATGATTTATGTTGCAAATCAGATAATGGCTGACCACTTGTATCTGAGTATGCCTGTCTACTAGGATGGTTATCCTATCCCTGTTGAGGATGCTTGCTCAGGCATATTTCTGTTTGTTCAACACCCACAATGCACACCTATGGTTTATACAGCAATTCTGCTGAGTGGATCTTAGTTACATGTTTTGGGAGAGAGTGAATTATCTGATCTGAATAAGGCCGGTACACTCAAATCTTCAGTCACGATGACTTGTGACTTTGTACTAGCACAACCATTCGTGGCCCCAAAATAGTTCCATCTACACAATTTCAGTTACAAGGCTTGGATCAACCCATGGTATGATTTTTGGGCATTTTTCGAAAGATGTCATATGCTGTGATCGCGTCCCCAAGCTGAGGACATCAAGAAGTTACCGTCCTGATAAATCGAGCCTAGTGAGATTTGAACCCTGATCTCATGGTCTGAAAGTGCCCATGATGATTGAATAAAGATGCTATGAATTGTTATAAATAAAAGATTTTATCAAATGCTGACAACTTTTGCCACAAACTGAATTACAAACTCATATACAATTTTTTCTTATGAAATTGCTATTTTTATATTGTGATACAGATTGCTTAGGGTATTTGGTAAGATGAACTTATTGTATGAGAAAGCTAAAATTGTGAGTTATCTAAATATAATTAGTTTGGCAGTCTTTAACTTTTGTACTTGCAAAAAAAAAAGGTGTCAAAAGGATGTTTTTCCCTTGACACCACTATTAACTACTTTCACCCCTCAGCAACATTTGTTGTTTTAAAAAGCAGAATTAGAATTTTAATAAAACCTAAATATATGAAAGTGAATTTATATATTTTCTTTTGATCTTGAGAATTAACAAAAATTATTTATTTTTCTGATTGGTTATTTACACTATTATATTGTTTATTGAAAAAACATTGGCTAATTGCCAATCAGTTTGAACGTTATAAAATGTTAAATAATGATTTCCTTATAGTTGGTTCACACATTAATAATTTAGATGTTTATAAATTTAAGAATAAAAAAAAAATGTTTTCATATTTCTTTCTTTTTAAATTGGTAAATGATAAATATTGCATTGATTTTAATAGAATTGTATTAGTTTTAGAAAGTTTTAAATACAGAATTATTCTTGTAAATAACCAATCTAATAAATAAATCATGTTTAATATTTTTGCTGCAAATTCTTAAGAACAAAAATGTATAAATTCACTTTTATAATATGTTTAGGTTTTATTACAATTCTAATAACTTTTTTGAAACAATCATTGGAGTAAAGGTTGTTAAAATAATAGCCAGAGAAAGACCCATCTTTTTTACATGATTTTTTTTTTTTTTCAGGCTTGATGATTAAACATTGCTTATCTGTGTTTTATAAAATGAGATTGAACACCCACCCCAACAATAACACTTCCATTATAGTTTTAATATACAGGGTGCGATGGGTAAATTGTCGCTGTATTATATTTTTAATTTTGCACATACACATTGTTTTTGATTTTGTCAACTGTGCAGTATAGTAGGGTCAGTTGGGCACCATCTGTGAGAAAAAGATTACCATGACGCAATTCACTCTCAGAAATTTGGAAACTGCATGCTATACTGCTTGGCATTCATACCAGAAGCTCCATTACAAACATTTCAGAGTTTTTCAGTGTCAATCTGATTTGGAAAGAGTTGTATGAGTTTAACGGTCATTACATAGGTACAGCAGCTTGGAAAAAGCACTCTGATCATTCTGATAAGAAAAGAACTCCTGAATTTTTTGGTGAGGGGGGCTCAGACTCAACATGGAGGCCTACATCAAGTGCTTTGAGGAGGTAATGCTGCCCTAGGTCAAGAGGGTGGCTGCTGGAAGACCCTATGTCACACAAGTAGAAGAACCCAGTCATGACTGTCAAACACTTTCTGAGTCCATAACACCCCTTACATCTGGCCACCTAGTTATATGATTTACATGCAGACTATTGTCCTCATTTTTTGTTATCACAGTCTTTCATTAGTTGTACCCTCCAACTTTCATCTGGTGTTTATTAATACAGGTAACCTACAGCAATTTCCAAACAGAATCATTTAAGTATTTCATTGGGACAATAGCCCAATAGATTAAAGTGTGAATTTGGTGACATCATAATTGTGAGTTAAATCTCTGGGGTGGGCATTGTGTACTTTGAGTTTAGAAACAAGGCAAGCAAGAACTGAGAAGTTTTAAAATAAAGAACTAGATGAGAACGAGAACAGTGTACCCCAGAGATTAAACAAAGGGTTCAGTTCAGAATTCCTTGTAAACAATTTTTCTTACCAGAATCTCTTTCATCAATGCTTTGAATATTGCTGCCATATCTGATTTGGGGCTTCTGCTATGTATTTAGAGATTCTTGATAGAATGCAGAATCTGCAATGTTGTTAGTCTTGACCTGGCATCTCAGCTTCAGTCACTTTCCCTGTACCTTTTCTATAAATACTTTCATGGTAATGGTTCTGATGAATTTTTCTTATCATTTTACAGTTGATATAACTAATTTCTATGTTAACAGTTTCTCTTCTCACACTTCTTGCTTGTGGAATTCTCTACCTGTTTCTGGCTTTCCAGTCAACTTTGCATTTAAATTTTTGAAGATCAATGTCAATTATCTTTTATCTCAATTCCTTTTCTTTTATAACACTTTCTTCATAATAGTGTTTTTTGGTTATTTTTTTCTCATATTCTCTTGCTTTCAGTAAACCCTTGCAGGAGTGATTTTATTGTCTTGCTTGGAATAAAATGATTAAAAAACTCTGAAGAAGTCCAGAGGGCACAATGCCCAAAACATAACAAAGATGAGAACAATAGTCAAATGTAAATAGTGTAAATAATGCTATTTTCTTGTCCATCATTTTCTTAAAATATCTTTTTTTTTACTGAGTGTTAATATATATTAATAAACAAGGAATTTTTGTTTTTCTGTACATGTATAAATACAAACATGGCTGTATATATTTATAGCTAGGCAAGTATAAATAAAAAATAAATTTGGGGCCCAATGAAAGCAAAAACCATTAATTTTACAAAATAATCTGTCTTGTAAATGCATAAAACCCAATTCTTCTCTCTTAATAACACAGATTAAACATTATACAATAGAAATTTCATATCAAAATTCTCATAATAACTGTATCAAGCTACTAATTTATTGATCCACTTTTGTGCAGGAGTTCATTTTAAATTCTATTAGAAGAAAACAATTTTTGAAATTCATAAACAAAATAAAAGAACCTTTTTAAATTAGTCATTAGTAATGTCTAAAATCTCGAGAAATGACAGCAAAAAGAAGTGGAAATTGATGATAATTTTCATATGGTAATTTTCATGTTTATTTCAAATGCTGAAAATGAGACAATAGGGCAGATTTTTCCCAGAACCTGTGTTGAAGCATTTTCATTAAATACCTGTAATATTGAAATAAGAATTAACATCAGTAGCATGACAATATTTTTGAAAAAGAAATTAATTTTTGGATTAAATTATTTTAAAAAAAATCACAAATGAATGAAAAAAAAAAAACAATGTAAAAATAAATACAGGGATTTCATATGAAAACAAGATTGAAGCTTTTAAGATTTAGATACGTTTATTTGAAATTTCCAAATGTTGAATCCATGCACATACTTCATTTATATACATTTTATGTACATAAATATCAATGTTTGATCTATTAAATATCTATTTGAGTTTTACTTTCTTTTTAAAATTTTTTGATTTAAATAAGTTTCAAATATTGCAGAGTCCGCAGTACTTTGAAAATGAATGTAATACATTTATAAAATAAACAATTAAAAAGTATGACATGCAAATATGACCTTCTGCTAATTAAGAATGCATATTTTGAAAATGGTTTCATTGAGCATTTTGGAAATAATTTAATTAACCTTTTTATTATCATATTGGACAAATTTAATGAATTATTCTATTGTTGCAACAAAATGAAAAAAAAATACAAAAAAAAAAGTAGGTTGAGAAAGCAGTAGCATCCATAGGATATTTGTTCTAAGATCCTCAGAGGTTGCTTAAAGGTACAGATAGTACCAAAGACCATATACTAACATGCCAAATGTATGGCTGCACCACAGATGTTCCCTCATATGAAGCCCAAGAGCCACTCAAAGTTGTAAGGGTATAAAATGAGGAAAGTGCATATTAAGAGGATATGTACAATTGATTATGGTTGATCTGGGACCTGAACAGATTTAGATCATAGTGATCAAGGTAGTATCCTTTCAGGAGTCTTGGGAAGAAACTGTTTGAGTAGAAGGGTTTCCTTACCAGTGGAATAGAAAGGAAATGAGGATGACTTGATCCTGTGTAGATGGCATGGTGGGTCTTACTGATGAAGGTCTGGAGGAATGGTGGAATGAAGAATTATAGCTCATCTGACATGAAGATAGACCAGCAATGTTGCATCTGTGGGAAAGGGGTTGTAGGATGAAAAATAATTACCCATAAGGCCGTGTAAATACTTTTGAAATCCTGTCAAGTTTGGAAAGTGAGAATTAGATAGCTATGATTTTTGAGCCAATGTTGTTTGTTGCCACAGACTATTCTAACCAGATACCTTTCATCAAAATCAAATAGGACCTGTTATTGGCCATTGTACTATCCAGATATAGCAGCCAAACTTTATTTTGGTCAGATCTGAATCTTGTAAAGATAGTGCTGACTCCTGCTATGCACTTTCTGGTTTGGTACAAAGACCGGCCATTTTTCTAGTGCCTTAGTGATGCATCATATATAAAAGTTCTGCTTGAAGTCTGGAATGAGTTTTAGTTCTAATAGACCTTCAAGACAATGAGCTTCATTGAGAATACAGCCATTGATCTTAACTGGAGGAAACTCTGGGTTTGCTTGTTTATGATTAAACCTCACCAACTTGGTTTTGGAGGGATTGAATGCCACAAGTCAGTTCCTCTTCCATTGAACTATAAAAGCTAGGTCAGAGGATAGATGCATTTCCAGGCTCTGGTCACTGCCATCGCCATCACCAAAAGTCTCAAAGTGACATAAAGTATCAGTTTGAATGTTAGACAAATTAGGACATTCAATTTCTGAAATTGTAAAGACATTTGACATTCCTCAACCTATATCATATGTACTGGGAATTCTTGATGGATGACATTACCATCCACTATGAACAGTGCAGTGGCCAATAACAGGTTCTTAATTATTGTGACTAGAGCTATCTGGCTAGAATTGTTTGTGGTAACAAACAAGCAACATTGGCTCAAATATCATCCACATTCAATGCAGGAGGTCCCAGATGCATATTCAGCAGGTCTGTTTAGCATTCTTTAACTTCCAAGGCATATGGGAGCAGAAAACTTGCCAGGGTGCTCTTGTTAATACCTTAACACCAGAGACAGTGCTTTGTAAAATAGTAAATTGGACCATTGACTATTAATGTGTGGCATGGTCATCATTCCAGTTATTTCTGGCTGATTGTAGGGTTCAAGAGTGGTACAGACTTCATGGGACCATGAACCCTATTTCCAACAAGGTATTGTGCAAGTTAGTAGTGGTTATATGGCAAACTTGGACCTTTGTGCACACAAAAAACAATGTGCAAAAAGAACAGTTTTTCCCTTGACACCGCTATTATTTTAACTACCTTTACTCCTCAGCAATGTTTGTTTTTTAAAATTATTATGATTAGAACTGTAATAAAGCTTAAACATCTGATGAAAGTGAATTTTTATATTTTTTGTTCTTGAGAATTTATAACAAATATATTAAACACTATTAGTTTATTTACAAGACCAATTTATAAAGAAATAAATATGAAAACAATTTTTATTATTCATAAACCTATAAACATTTACTAAATTATTAAAATATATGAACCAACTATAAGGAAATCATTATAACCTTTTTATAAAGTTCAAATCAACTGGATATTAGCCGATGGTTTACAATAAAGAATATAGTGTAAAAAACTAATAAATAAATAATATTTATTTTTATGGTGAATTCTGAAGAACAAAGAAAATGTATAAATTCAATTTCAGATGTTTAAGTTTTATTACAATTCTAATCACTGCTTTTTAAAGTAATAAACATTGCAGACTTGTATGCCCTGTTTTTGAAAGAATACATTTTTATTTCAACTTATTACTTTCAAATGTTCATTTTAAATAATTTATTTTGTATAGTATAAGGTTTTCTTTAGTGGAATGCATCAATTGAAAAGGGGCAAATTAAATTTTGCTTGACTTAGTCTGTGAAAATCAAAGAAATTAGCAGCCTGAGCTCATCAACTGGAGGGTTGGAGTGAGGAGTGTAACTGGGGTAGTGTTCAGGAAATATCAGTCAACTATTCCTATCTCTACCATCAGTAAATTGATAACCAGGTTGTAAAACAAAAAATGGAAAAGTGGCAATAAACAGACAAACATATCAAAGACTTTGTCATCACTCTTTTTTTCTTACATGTCTAGAAAAAAAAAAATTAAATAAATGTTTATTTTTATAGAATTATTACAATTAATATTAAAATACCAATTTTTTTTGTTTTAATTTCATGCACAGAGATTTTTAAAAATTATATTTTACAGTAAAAGAATCATTTTAGCATCTAAGTTATAACAATTTTGTTAAAGATTGTAATGAGACCAACAAACATTGATGACCTAGAGTTACCACTGAGTTATGTCAGATAGAAGCTTCATTCTTACAGCTTTTAATAGTTTTAATTTTTGATGAATCATTAAAGTTAAAATAAAACAACTATTCAATTATTATAAAAAATCTCCATTGATAAAAAAATTTTCTTTTTTTACATGCAACACTTATGAAATTTTTCAAATTATTGTTGAAATTATGAACAATTATCTGTCATTTAATTACTCTTGGTTTGTCATTTAATTGTTAATTGATTCTATTTTCCAGTTTGTTATAGGACGGCATGTACTCAAAGGACTTTGACCTTTACTATCTTTAATAGGATCATATAAGATTCTCTGGTTAGAATTTAGATTAAATGTCTATCATGAATTTGTTAAAGGTTTTAAAAAAAAAAAAGATTGGTTTGTTTTGAATCAATCATCACCACTTCATATGCACAAGTGCAATGTTTCCTTCTGTTGTGGTTCTTAAAAGTGGTTTGACTTTAGGTTGTCATTCAATCATGTTCTCATGCGAAATTCCAGCTGCTTATTTGTTAATGGTAGAATAAGTATGAATATTCTATTAAAAGATTTTCACAGTGCATATTCATGTATTTGCTTTTTCATCTGCATGACAGTTGAGTTTAGTTTTTTTTCTTTTTTCTTTTTTTTTTTTTTTTGTTTTTTAAGTGAACATTTTGATCACTGAGAGAACCTAATAGAAAATAAATCATACATAGTATTTAGAAAAATGTTATCTACAGAGTTTAGTAGAAAGCTACAAGTATAGAGCAAACAATGTGGATTTAACTCACTACTCAATGATAAGTCAGACAGACTAGCTTCGTAAGCATTAGTCCAATTCTGAAGTGCCCTAACATTTAGAAATACTTGGCAAACATTGGATATATGCAATTGCATAATCTTTCCTTATGTGCCATGTCCTTTCAGGCGATCATGGCTCTCCATCTCCCTCTATCCCTTGCAGCTCTCAGCAAGTTTCTTCCCTCTGCTTTCTCCCCCAGACCATGTTCTGTCATCCACTTCCTTAAGTCTATCAGGTATGTCATTTTCCCTTGTCTCCCTTTCCTTCTATTCGACCTGTGAGTATCAGATTCTCCAGGCCCTCCTTCCTCATTATGTATCCCAGAAACGTCAGCTGCCTCTTCCTTATATTGAGTTTAAGTCTCCTCCTTGTTTGTAACCTCTTTAAGAACTCATTATTGCTCACATGCTCGGCCTATGATCTCCTTTGCATCCTTCTGTAGAAACCCATCTCTGTTGCCTTGAGTCTCCTCTTCATCTTTGAGGAAACTTGCAGGGTGTACATTATATAAACAGATCTTAGTTATGTCATACAATATTTAAATGGTGTATTGCATTTAAAGATCTTGCCTCCTAATTTTAGAAATCTTTTAAAGAAAACTTCCAAAGCAACTTTACAAAACTAAAATTACCTGCTAGAAACAAATTAATACTTTAAAATGAAACTTTTCCTAATTCATCTATCGTAATTTATCCACCTTTAATGACACATACATTTAAAAACAATATTTTGTGTTGATGAATTTTAATGATCAAATTTTCCAAATTATAAATAATCCTCTTTAGACAAGGAGGAAATTCCATCAAAAATTGTTTGAAGTTCATTTCAGAAGAAATATACAAGAAATATGCTTTAACCCTTCGATTTAAGTCCTCATCAGGTTAGGTATAGATAATTGGTGAGTTTTGTAGAAGTAGTGAGTGTTGTAACATGTTTTATTTTTGTTTTTATATATATAAGTTGTAGCCTGTCTGTTTGTTTTCTATCAAACTCCTGCTAGGGTTTGGGAGATAGACCCCCATAACCATATATTCTGAAACTACATTACCCAGGTTACTTAGAGAAGTATATTTCATTTTGATTAAAGGGGGTCACCTGTCAGCACACCCCATATTGAAAAATTTTTCCCCTTTGGTTTAAATTAAATTTAGATTTGAACAAAGGAATGACTCCGATCCTAAATATGGGAGAAAGCTAGAAGATGGTCACATTGCCAAGACCAAAATGAAACAATATGGGCATCAAGTTGAGCAAGAAATCACCAATCAGTGGGTTGTGCCTTACAATATGCATTTGTTGCGACAATGTCATATCAGTGTTTAAATCTGCTCATCAATTTATTGAATCAAGTATTGCATCAAATACATTTCAAAGGGGTTATATCAAGCTTATATTTTGCAAACTCACCCCACTGAAAATTTTTTTCCCTTTGATTTAACTTAAAATTTAAATCTGAACACAAGAATGTCTTCTATCCAAGATATAGGAGAAAGGCAGAAGATGGAAGTCACATCAAGATCATTGAGTAAAATTGAAATGCATCACTTTTCTCCATGATTTCAAATCAATCATTTTCTTATAAAAAAAAAAGTGACATGCAGCAAGACATAAGTAATTATGTTATTTTATATATATATATATATATATATATATATATATATGCCTGCACATACTGGAATATTGATGGGCAGCCAGAAGTCCTGAATGGTTGGTTAAAGGAGCAAGTCTACTATACCAAACCATGACTTTCAAAGAACTTGAGGGAGAATACATGTCTTCCATACCACAAGATTTCCTGGTGAAATCAGTTGATGCATTTCCTGGGTAGCCTGAGAAGTTGGTAATGAAATCTGGTGCTCATAAATAAAACCTCATTCTAAATGCTTTCCCTCATTTATTGTAAAAATTATTGTTAATAAATAGATAAGTATTTTAAAATGGGTAGTTACTTTCCAATCACCCTGTGTATATATATATATATATATATATATATATATATATATATATATATATATATATATAAAATTGTTCAAATCATGTAAGAGTAGTCCATCCCACAAAAAGTTTAAAACAACTAAGTGAGTTTCTTTTTTCCAGGTTTAGCCATCTTGACACCATTTGTCGTATAAATCACTGACAAAAACTATGAGTTCTTCAGCTAAGAAGAGAACAGGTTAAAATCATATTGTGTCTGTCCCACTGTCTTCCTAGAAATGGTGAGAGGAAAAAGATCATTCGGGCCTTCAGTAATGGTACCAACTGGCTTTCATCAAAGTCCATTCAAAAACCATTTATAGAACAGAATAAGTTTAAAATAAGCAGGAACAGTAGTGTGGAAAACTGGATCAAATGGTAACAAGAAGAGGGATCATCATTTCAACTTAGAGCTAGAGATTGATTAGAAAAGATCCAACTGAACCTATAAGACATTTGGTATATGAGAGAGGAGTGTGAAAACCTGTGAAGCACCTTGTTACTCCAGGGCAGAAAGTTAAGTTAGAGGACAAAGAACTTCTTAAATAAGTTGGAAAATGATTTTGGAATAATATATATATATATATATATATATATATATAATTGAACTTTATTTCAATTCTTCATAATCTCCCAGTCTTTAGCTATGATTAATTAATGATGAACATGTCATTTCTGTTTATGATGGATTTCATCACGTTTCTTCTGTTAAGCTTACAAAGTGATTATACATTCTTATTGCTCAAAGTAGGGTCCAATAGTGTTATAAAAACCTTGGAAAATTCCAGTAAGATATCTTTAATCATTTCTAAGATACAATGGTTCAAAGCTTAATCTAACAAATGGACAATTTTGCTTTTACACAAATACACACACACACACTTGAGGATGCAGGCTTTTAAGTTATAACTGTCTATTTATTAATGGAATTTTTTGTAATATGAGCCTTTCTGCAAGAACAATTGTTGCCTAAATACACAGAATTTTAATGACATATTGCTACAATTGTAAATAATCTAAGTATCTTTCAAATTCTCTATTTGTATTTGGTCAATATTAGAAACAATTTTTAAAATTGTTCACATCATGCCAGAAATTAACATAAGGAAAATAAATTTGTAATAAAAAACTTGAATTTTTGCTCTAAAAATTATTTCCCATTTGTTTATTTGGTATATTGATAATTAAAGCTTGAGTATTTGAAGAATAATTCAAATACTTTTCAAGAAATGTGAGTGCAGTTTTCCAATTCATAATTAGACATGCCAAATTAGCCTAATTACTTGCAAATTACTTTAACTTTATAAGCCATTTTGAACTCTGTTTCATAAATTTAACATAAAAAGTGTATTTACAAATCTATTCACATTTCTTATTTATTCAATGTTTTTAAAACTGACATAACAGTATTTTGCTTCAAACTTTTATGGAAAAAGTGTTATGGCTTTTATTAATTTCTATTTTCATTCTAGAAAATAGAAATTAATAAAAGCCATAACACTTAACAGATTCCTTTACTATGAATTGCTAGGCATCTTTGTATGAGATAATGGTGTTGGTTTCTCATTGTCTTCTCCATAGTTTGACATTCAGTCTTCATTCTCTTAGACCGGACTCTCTAACAATGTCCATCTTGCTATTTAACATATAGCTGGTGGGAAGTGGATGGAGAAGAGATGAATTTGGTTTTTCTTTTTTCTAATCATTTCACACCAAGTAAGGTAATGGTTCCACTAGGATGCAAGGGGTTACTGGGAGTGGAAGAGAACGAGAAGACTTTAATGAAAAGAAAGGACAGGTTTCAAGAAGACAGAAGATACTGATTGTCATTGCATTTAAATTTTTGAAGATTGTAGGTTCCAGGTAGCAAGTAATCAAAAGGGAGTTTCACAGGTGAGAAGTGTGAGAAAAGATATTATTATTATACATGCAGTTGCATCTAGCTAGTTCAACAATAACATGATGAGACCTAGTTGCTAATCTAGTAGCATGCTTAAATTTATGCAATTGCCATGAAAATATTTGTAGGGAAGGTGACTGAAGTTGAGATACCAGGCCACTCACATACACAGCACAAGAAAACAGGAAAAAATATATGGTTTAGCCCACCATACAACAAAAATATAAAAACATAAGAAAAATATTCATTACACTCATACACAAACTCTCCCCATACTCATCTAGCACTCTTCACAAGATATTCAATAGAAACAGTAAAAATCAGCTACAGTTGCCCAAGTGAATGACAAAAATAATAAAATAGCACAAAAGAAATATAACCTGCACACCACCTACATGTGTAACTGCAGAGTAGTGCCCCTTAAATGGCAATTGCTTACAAAACAATGTTATATACCAAGCCACTGAAAAATCAACAATTAATGCAGAAAAAATATATTTAGGAATAACTGAAGGACCCTGGAAACAAAAACTACACACATAAAACATCTTTTACAGATATTAAAATGTGAACAGCACAATGATTTCTAAACACATGGGAAATTAAAAACAAAAATCAAATTACATAAAAATATCACAAAAAATAAGGAAAAAAAAACAAAAATAATAACTTAAAAATCTGTATAGAGGAGAAAATAGCTATGATCACCTTCCCAGACCAACACAAATTATGAAATAAATGATCAGAACTTCTCAAAATGCAAACACAAAAACAAATTTTTACTACTTTACTTAAAAATACATAAAAATTGAAAACTAACAATGGATCCCTTGTAAAATACCACAATGATAAATGTAAATATGAGCTATACAATGTAGATAATGCAACATACTTTAGACAAAGCCAGCATCTGAAACTAAACAAATAAGATAACCAACCCTGGAGATGAAAATAAAACAAATTAAGTAAATAATAAACAAACTATGAACGCATACATAAGTAAATGTAATAATAATCATCAAAAACAAATAAGTAATGAATAATAAATAACAAGTGAAAAGTTAATGCTATAAAATAGCTACAAATAACTGCATTCAGATCCACAATTATTCCTACTAAATAGCCTCTAGAATAATTGGAAACATAACTGTTACCACTTACCCAATAAATGTTAGGATAATATAATAGACCTTACTACTTATAATGCACCATAACCAACATATGTAAATAGTCAGGTCACAATACAGGTGGCTTAAAGTTTGCGTTCAATCATGAAATAGACTGTCACTGCTTAGTATTGACCTTAGTGTCCACTACAAGCTCTTTCCTCATCTTAATTCCTGACCAATGATAATCCCTTTTTCTGGTTTTCAAAGGAGAATATACAGACTGCTAAAACTTGCTAAAACAACTATAGGAATAAAAATTGCAGTATCTGGAGCATGATCTTCCCCTGTCACTCATACTACCAAAAATATTCAGTTAATTCAGGATGTGATAATGGTGCAGTTATGACAGTTCATGAAAATTTGAGGCCTTGCCTACATCTATAACAAAAGCTCCAACAGAGTTGGCACTAAAATATAACACCTGTGATTATTAGTTTATTTCCTTCCTTTAGTTGAAAACGTTAACACATTACCATGACAGCAATTTCTACAGTTATTGGCTTAGTTTTTGTTTTTTATTTGAAGTATCCTTTCTCTTCATTTTCCATGTTCAACATTGGGTTTTGATGCAAAGTTCAATTCTCATACTGTATCGGAAAATCTTATTCCATTTGGGTTTCAGGAAAGACATTCAGTTTAAGTTGATTCTGTGTTAAGTGCAAAGTTTGCTAAATATAAAATGAGAACACCAAAATACATTTTATGCAGTTGTACATCATCATACTTTAAGAATAAGAAGATTGAGATGTCAGGATGAAATTCAAATGAGATGCTTGCCTGCAAATAAGGAATATGGGAAATACAATTCTTTACAATATCAGAAATTTTTTTATCAATGTCATGCAACATATAAAGTATTAACCTTCTAAACCAAAGCTGAGAAGAATACAGTTTTAGGACTAATGCTGTTTCTTGGAGATTATTTCCAAAACCTAAATTAAAATTTCTTTATATACTTTTTTTCCTATTAAATATAGGTAGTCACCATGTGATAGTGTGTTTGCAGTTATCTGCTATTATAAGCAGACATACATAAGTACTATGAATGCAATATATTCAGCAGTGTCTTGACCAAAGTTATAATTTTTACATATACTTGACTGGGAGAATATGATATATATAATTATAAACAAATAGCAGCCATACACATCTGGTCAATCAGAAAAAGTGTTCAATTAGAATGGAGCAAAAACAGCATCATATTTAGATGTAACAGTGTCTATCTTCTTCAGTTATTTTTAAAGTACTTTCATTAAAACATTTTGAATTAATGCAGTTACTGATATAACAAAAGTAGTCTGTATTTATTCAATCGAAGTTAGATGAGGACATGAAGGGTTAAAACAGGAAACATGAAGAACCACTTCAGACCACAATTATTTTGGAGTTTTTGAAATTCATTTTGTTAGTGTGCAACCAGAGATGTAAAAATAAAAATGTGTAATTTAAAAAGCAATTGTTAAGTTTGATGAAAATTTTGATTAAACAATCAACTTATTGTTGGCTACAATTGAGTAAAGTTTGTATTAGATTGCTTGAAATTTGAGGGAGTTTTTTGTTTAAAACTTGTGTTGAAATTGAGGGTTTGTTTTCCATGTTTTTTCACTAAACGCAGTAGTGTAGAAATAAAAATGAGGTATCATCGAGCTTGTCATGATGTAAGTAACCTACATACCAAGTTTGAATGAAATTGGAGGAAAAAAGTTGAAGTATAGATTTTTGATTTCTTAAAAATCCTTGATATTATTTTTTTTTTACTATCTCTTACATTGTATGTGCCAAGTTTGGTCAAAATCGATTGAATGGATCTCTAGTGAAAAGGTATCACACAGATATCCTCTGTTGTGTGTGTGTATATATATATATATATATATATATATATATATATATGTGTGTGTGTCTTTACATTTCATTCCCTCACTCTATATGTATGATACCATTAATAAAAACACATAGTCTGAAAAAGTCCTTTTGAAGGACAAAACATGTCACATAGAATTTTTCATTATGTTAATGTTGTGGAGTTATTTTGCAGTGGAGGCTTGTATTTGTACTAAATCGGTCCTAAATAGTTCGACGTACAAAACATTAGGAACTTGATATAATAGGCATTACGCAGAGTAATCTTGTTCTAGTCGCTGACTACTTTCGTATTCAACTAACTGTCGACTACTGTCGTCCGACATCGACTGACCCTCGTTTCTCTTACTACTCCTACTTATATTAGGTGGGAGAGTCTATTAACTATAGAATAGGTGTGTTTCACCATAAGTTATTTAATTGCCTACATTATTGAATGACAACAGAATACGTGAAGTCACATGATTTAGTGGCATGGAACTTCAGGGTTCAAAAGAAAAATCAATTTACCCATGCCAAGAAAGTTAATGATTGATGGTAATGACAAGAAAACATGGGTAATTTTTAACATCATAAGGAATTTATTTACGAAATTACACACTCAAAGTTGTCAGTAGTGTAATAGTACAACACCCTCCCTGGTCGTCCAAGACTTCCAAAACTGTGGCTGATCAATTAAGATCACTTTGATCTCAGACCTGCTCTATCCCACATTGTGATTTAAGTTTGATCATAAGGAGGCCAGACTGGATCATCACAGTATCTTTGTGTCAGGCTGGTCTGAGCAGGGTAAAGACATATAGGAAAAAATAACACTTGAATAATTTGAATAAAAAGTAAATACTGTTTTTTTTATATCAGACCTTTGCACAATAATTGGTTATATCAGAGTTTGTATGCGATTAATTATCAACCCCATGTCTAAATCGGAAGTGATATTATTGTTGACTTGGTAATGTTTGGGTTTCTGTTTTGGTAAAGTTTGGCACAAGGCTGAAGATGGGGGGATTCTCTTTGGCAAGCAGTCATGTGGAGGATATCACAATCTTTCTCCTGTCTCTGTCTGACAAATTCACTTTGTGCATTTGTATTTATTGACATTCGCTCAAACTGTCACGATGCATGGCACATAAGGGGGATTTCAGTAAATCCCCTTTGTTGAGAATTTATTTCAAAATTCCAGGGAATTCCTTTCTTCCACCCTCTCATATTATTACCTCTCACTAAATCTCCTCAGTGAGTGTGGGTGGCTTATCCACCCACTCCTGGTATTTCAAACTCAACTTTCAACCAAGAGAAATCAACTCCAAATTCGTTGTTTATGAAAATGAAGTTTTCACTTTACAGCTTGCATTTTCAGCTGTGTAGGACACATGTCAATCATCTTTGCCCTCTAAGTCATTTTACATTGTTCAAAACCTCAATACACCAATTCTAGGTGTTGTCTATATGTAAATTAAATTGTCAATCTTTTCCCATAGATTTTAGGTATTAACCCTTCTTGTCCCAAAGTCTTTCAGTATATTGCTCCTTCTATCCATAAGAAAACCTTCCAATGTTTTATGAAAATTTTCTTCTGTTTTACTGTGCCAACAACAAATATTATCACAGTAGCTCCTTTCAGGAAAATAAATTGAAAATTTGAAGTCAGTAGTTTCAATGAATTGTCATGAACAGAAAATGTTTCTTCAACAGAATTCATTTGACACAAAATAATATTCAAAAATGTTTAAAACAAATTCAGAGTTTTTCACATAAGTTATACAGTTGAATACATTCAAGAGTATATGACAAGTGATAGTTTGAAATACTTAGTTTTCTAGGATAGTTGAAATAAAGTTCTTTGAAATGTCAAGGGCTTCTTTAAAGCTGATAATATAATCAGCGTATAATTTGACATTAACAAAAATCTGGATTCATGAACAGAAATAAAACTTTTCACATGACTTTGTCACTCTTCTTTTGTTTGAATTTTTCTCTTTATTTTATATCAAAAAATATTTTGTATCAGATTGCTATCTTCTTTTCTTTTTCTAGACTCAATGGCTAATTCCTGTAAAAATGTTTTCACTAGTCCAAAGAAAATTTCACATAAGCTTATTAAAAGTGAGTTGTTAGTTTATAGCAATTAATTAACAACCAGAAATATGAAGAGTAAGATTTGGCTTTGGCCTGTTTAGTTACACTATATTGGAAGTGGTCATGTAATTTGAAAAAGAACATCCCTATCTCTTGTTTTTGACCTCTCTCCAATCAATATTTAAAAATAAAATGAAAATGCAATAGATTTCAGAGTTTTGATATTTCTTTCTCCTCCTATTAAAAGATTCAAAACTGATAAAATTTTTCATTTCATAGAAGCAGATTTTAGACATATGAGAGTCTTATAATGTCTCCTATCTTCTCTTTCTCTCTTATTATGTATGCTTGCTTTTTAGGAGAATAATAGCCACTGTAAGCTTGGATGTGTGGTGGCGTAATGGATAATGGCTCAGAAGAGCTGAGTTCCAATCTCATTTGGGTTTGTTATATTCACTTACATGCAATTACCCTTCTGAAAGGTATGAATCCATCTCTTCTCCCCTTAGCTATGGGTTAATTAGTAAGAGTTGTATCAGTAAATCATTATCTCCAAAACAATTGTTAATTTCCAATCTGACAGGAATGACTGTAAAAGTTTTGTCACTGCCCTTTTATAGGCAAAAGTTCACAAAATGCATGCTGGGATACTTTTTTGGTCAATAAAATAGGTCATTTTACAGTTTGACTTGATTCAGTCCAGATCTACCTCATCTATATGGAAGATCATTGGGTTCACTTGTCTGACCTAGCTTTTCTGTATAGGCTTTAATTTGTGGTTTGTAAACCTTTTTGCTTTTTTACCTGTGAATTTACTTTACTTATACTGTTTGCTTGCTTGCCTGATACCAATTGATTTTTGCCCCTCTTTATATTGAAAATATTATTAAATTCTGTTCATTGGACAGTTGTTATTTATTTTGCATTTGGATAATGACTTCTATCTTAACAACAATCTAAAAATATTTCCTGGCTTTAAATAACCTACAAAGGGTTAATAATCCATAAAAATGAATTGAACAAAAGCTTTCTTTTTCTCACTAAAACCAAACAGTATCTCTCTTACATATCTTCCTTCAGAATAAAAATGAAATGGTCCATTATTTATTTGAGGAAATGGTAGGGCATAATGCACATGCTAACTTATTAACTAATGGAGGAACAAGCAGGATTATAATGATTGGTCGACAAAGCATGTAAAAAGTGCAGAACTCATTTGTACATTGATGAGACAAGGAGAATGTCCACAATTCTCTTCTTGGTCAGGTTATATTTCTTATTCCTTCCTGCAATATGCAACATTTGTAGAAAGTCTGTGTCTTAGGATGAGTATGATTGAAAAATTTAAGGCATTTGTTCCAGTGCTTGAGTTAACAAGTGAGACATCTGGTATTCATACAATATTTGTGATGCTATTAAGAACATTTCCAGCACTTGGACAGAAGTATCAATTCTCAGCAGTGTCTGAAAGAAGCTAGTTTAATGAGGAAATTATTACAGAAATAAAATGTTGTCATCTTAGGAAAAAAAGCCCTGATCCAAAAATCAATAAAGATGATATTGAAATTCTATAGAGAAGGCATTTCCAATAAAGATCTTGGATTTCACCTATAAGGACATTTGGAGAGTGGCCAATATGTTGACACTCCAGAACTGAAGAAATTTGTGGCAGTTATTGAGTAAAAACAGTAGTTTTAGAAAGACCAAGTTCCAAACGCCTAAGATATTTACAAAGGTCAATAGGAGTTTTAACAAAAGTGTTCATTGTTGCATTAAAATTTGAGAGAAAAAGTAACATTTTCATATTCTCTTGTAAAGTAACTGCTGAAGATTGAAAAGAAAAGACTATTTTTATAGGAGACATGGGTAGTGTAACGGTTATCAGCATGTCAATTTCAAATTCAGATTAATTCTATTTCGTTCATGTATGTAAAGTTTGTAAAATTGCAGTTTCTTCTGACATGTAATCAATTCCCGTAATCGGTCAACTGATCTTCTGATCGTACCTCCCCCTCCCCCCCTCAGCAGCAATGCCTGCTTTACTTATTACAGCAGAGATGTCCTCCACTTGTCTGTATTGGGTGAAAAAGATCGCTATCTGGTCCTCAATAATGTCCATGCCCCCCCCCCATGTACTGTCATAGTCAGTCTGGAAGCAAACTGCCTAGCCTCTTGGTTTGTTGCATGTCCTTTGACCTCCTAGCCAGTATTTCCAGCCCAGTTTTCAAGCTCTTTAGGGCCTTCTCTATTGTTTCCCTGCTGACTCCAATTAATTTCATAGTTTTTATGTTAGTGGTCAGCAGAGAGATTGTCCTCGTATTGACAGCATCCAGCACCTTTGGAATAGTGAGAAACTCATTTCCTCTCACATATTTCTCATACTTTGACTGTAGTTGCACATAGTAACTACCACTTTTTCCTGTCCAGGCTGTTTTTTCAATAGGTGCAGTTTGTTCCACCTGCATGGGCAATGTTTTGGGCAATTCTGCCATGGCAGTGCAGGGCACCGCCATGATGGCAAAGCAATTTTAAAGTTCACCCCAAATTCACATAAATTCACAAACAAAAGAATGGAAACTAAATAAAAATTAAACTAAAAGAAAAAATACCTATAATAATGAAAACTAGTTGGGGGAGGGTGAAAATCAAACAGAAAGGAAATTAAACTTGGCTTGCAAAATAAAAAAATCACATAAAACAGAAATTTAGTTTATGAACAACAAAATAAAAACCAATAAGAGCTAGTGGGAGGGTGGAAAAAAAAAACGAAGAAAATTAAACTTGACTTGCAAAAAAAAAAAAAAAAAAAAAAAACAAGTCATATGTGGAAAAATATATGGATTAACCAGAAAGGAAATTTGCTAAAACTAGCAACAGAAATAAAAATGAATTATAGTCAGGGGACAGTGAAACACAAAAGAAAAATACACTGAAAAATAAAGCTTGGCTTACATAGAAAATTTTAAAAAAACACGTAGGGATTAAACAAAAAGGAAAAATAAAAGAAAGATGAAAATTAAATGAAGTCTGAAAAAGTTTCACAAAAAACCAAAAGGAAAAAAGTAAAAGATAAACTTAACATGAATTCAGTTCTTCAAAAAAGTTCAAATAAAGAAAATCTGCAAACTCGTCAGGCAAAACTTTTGCTTGACAGAGAAAAAAAACCATGTAATCCAAATTACAGCAGTCGCCATTCTCTCTGTCACCTCATTTTGCACTTTTCTATATCTTCATTGACAGCCAAAATTTACATATTTAAAAGATTCTCGCAAGAGTTTATCCGAGATATGTCCAAATCTGTTTTCATCCTGGTGGTAAGTCTCATGTTACATTGACTATTGCAAACAAATGCATGCAACCCTGGGCCTCTTTGCCCTCAGTAGTTCTCTACACATCACCTAATGCTCATGCCCTTGGAGAAGGCATGAATCCATCACCCTGCAGCTATGACTCAAATAGCATGGCTGACTCAGCTCTCTTGCCTTGAAATGGCAACCAGTTTATAAGAAAGTAAAACAAGCTGGAAGAAGGATTGGCTTCAAGATATCTTTCCCAAGACAACCACTGCAGATAGCTGAATGACAGCTTCTCTGCAGTACATATGATGACCCTAATGGGTTATAGGACACATGACATGGTAATTATTTCCATGCTTCTACACCCAAATATCTCTGGGATTTAGTTAACAGGTTGGCTGTGCAGCAGTGTATAATCTGAGTTGTTAGTCATGATTTGTCTTGAGATAGGTAGTGGAGTGGTTTCCCATTGCCTTCTCTATGGTGATTTATGGAGACACTACCTCTAGTTAGCTGGCTGTTGACTCAGAGAGTTCCTCTGCCCTTTGTTAGATCTTGTTTTTCATCCCACTGGCTTGCTAATGAACTGCCTCACTTGTAACTTGGAGTGGGATAGTCAGTTTAGTCACCTATATTTCATCTGGAATGCTTACCAAAAAGGAGGTGGGGGGAGAAAACAAAAAAAAGTTTTTTATACTTAAGTTTTAACTTAGTATAAGTCTCATTGCTCCATACTGAAAAATATGTGATTATCCAGCATTGTGGAAAAAGCTCTTCTTTCTACTTACACATGGGACCTCATGTTCAATTCCTGTTATATTTGAACTGAGCAGAGTATTGCAAGACAGCAGGATTTTTTTGGTAACAAAGAAAAGAATACTGAGCTGTTATGTGATATGTGTTCTTTATGGCAGTGAATGTTGGACAATTTCCTCAAATGAAGAAGAGACTTGAGGCAATAGAGATGTGGTTCTACAGAAAGATGCTAAGGATATCATGGACCAAGCATGTGAGCAACGATGAGATCTTAGGTTGCAAACAAAGAGAAGGCTTATACTTAACATCAGAAAGAGGCAGCTGAAGTTTCTGGAATACATAATGAGGAAGGAGGGCCTGGAGAATCTGATACTCACAGGTCAAATAGAGGGAAAGAGAGACAAGGGAAAACAGTGTGTGACATACCTGATGAGATTGAGCAGGTGGATGACAGAATGTGGTCTAGGGGGAGGAAGCTTGTTCAGAGCTGCAAGGAATAGAAGGAGGTGGAGAGCCATGATCGCCCATGTCCTGAAAGGACATGGCACAAAAAAGAAAAAAGTGCAGCAGTGTATTAGGAATACAAATAGAGCGTCAGTTTTGAAATACTCAGTGGAACAGAAAGGTAGTTTCTACTTAACCTGAACTTTTACTTAAGTCTAACTTAATACAACTAATTACATGAAGACCACCTGATTTTGAACCTCTACTCAGAATTGTATCAGGTGTTGGAGATAAATGCACAGCATTTTTATCTAAGTCGAAAAATCTCTGACATGCCAGTACAATTTAGAGTACAAGTTCAGAAACAGTGTACTTGATTTAGTCGTTTAATATCATTTGTCCAGGATAGGGGATAGACAAAAAGATTTTCTTTCTCTTCAGTGTAATTAGGAACATAAAAATAACAGTGCATTGACACTCACTAAAACAACATAATTACAGAGGGATAAGAATAAGAGAAACTTACAAGTAGTACTTTTCCAAAATACAGCTAATGTTATTTAAATTGAAGGTGGGGATGACTTGTTTTATTTTTGTATATGTACCATCTTTGTTAAAGTCCAGTTTCCAGCACCATAGAGCAGCATATTTTTATGAGTTCTTGTAAAGAGTCTGTTCTTTCTCGACTGTTTTCAAGAAAGATCAGATCAGTTTTCCATGTGGTTATATACATTTTTGGTAAGATTTTGATTGTTGAGTTTTGTGGTTTGATTGTGCATTCATTCAAGTTTTAAAACATCTAGCATAAGAAAAATAATGGATTTTGTTTGTTGGTTATTTTTACTGTTTTGTTATCTTAGTTTACAATTTGCTTTGTTGAGTTTTATCATGTCAATCACATTCTTTCTATATACAAGGATGCTTAGGACTATACTTAGTGTATCATGGAAAGAACACAAAACAAACAAGGATCTCCACAGAAAACTGTAATATGTAATGGAATCACTCCATATTAGAAGACTACAATTCATTGGGCACATTTGGAGGATGAAAGAAGAGCTGATAAGTAAATTGCTCTTGTGGGAGCCAAAACACAGAAAATGAAAGAGAGAAAGACCAACTAAAGTGGATCAGCTAAGAAACAATATTGGTTTGAAGAGTAAATAACTAATAAAGATCATGAGAGACAGAAGAATAGAAGAAACAAGTCAATGGTGTTTGAATTTATTTGAAATGGAAGGAAGTTAACAACAATAATAATAATAATTAGACCAAGTAAAGTGTGAATTGGCTAAGAAATGATACTGGTTTGAAGAGTAAATAACCAATGAAGATCATGGAAGATGAAAGAATGAAGAAACTAATCAATAGTATTTGAGTTTGCTTCAAATAGAAGAAAAAGGAGAATATTTTTTTTTTTTCTTCTTCTACATGGGAATTATTATTGGCCTTACTTTTGGTTACCTACAATAATAAAATTTGTAGAAAACACATGCACCAACTCAGCAATGATATTGGTTTGAAGAGTGATGAATTACTGCAATTCCTCATGTATAATATGCATTTTTTTCTAAAAAAATAATAAGCAAAATTAGGGGTGCATATTATGCACAGCTACAAAAATATTTTTTAAAAATTACCATTTCATAGGTTGATTTCAGTTGTGAAATGATTACTCACTACAAATATACAACAATTTGACACTAACATTCAGTGATTGCAACCCCATAAGGATGTCAAATACAATCATATGTACCTAACAATACTTACAAATGTAAAATAAAATAAGAATTATCATAAAACTAACTTAGAATGATATTATTCATGTTTAAAATCATTTTTTTTTAAATAAGAATAGGAAATGCTGGCTATAATGAAATTGGAAAGGTACAATTTCTAGGGTTTGATTACCAAACAAGGGGTGCGTATTATGCGTGAGTAGAAACATTTTCCCAAACTTTCAGTACAATTTTAGGGGGTGCCTATTATACATGGGGAATTACAGTAATGAAGATCATGGGGAAACAGAAGAATAGATGAAACTAGTCAATGGTGTTTGAATTTGTTTGAAATAGAAAATCTTTATAAATTAAAGAGAAAAGAAGCAAATATTTATCAAACATGTAGAAATTATTTCTGATTATGTAATGCTAAAATTCCTTAGTGAAATATTCCCTTTTAAACTTCAGTTGAAAATATAAAAATGATGTCCTGAATGAAGAGCTGCTTTCAATTTTGTAAATTAAAAGATTTAAACAATATTTACATAGAAATAGATTCTCAATTATAACCACTGCAGTAAAACAAATACAGAATAATTTTAATGTATGACTCAATTTATACGTCCTTCAATTCAAGTGATCTCTGAATTAACTCACAGTTCATTGAAATATTAAAAATAAATCTATTAGTACATAAAAGAAGAATTAATAATCATACTATCTCCTTCCAGAACATGCAAAATCATGGTTCTCCATGACATCCTATCCTTTGCAGTTCTAAGTAATGTTTGTCACCTTATTCTCCCTCCCAGTCCTTGTTCTACCATGCATTTATACAATCTCATTAGGAAGGTTACCCAGTTTCCTTTTGCTCATCTTGCCTTTAATATATATATTCAGTGTCAAATTCTCCAAGCTTCTTTCCTCATGATGTATCCCTGAAACTTCAACAGTGTCTTTCTGATTATGTCCTTTTTAGTTTTGATTTCCTTAAATCTTCCTTGTTGCTCACATGTTTGCATCCTTTTATAGAACCACATCTCTGTTGTCTGAAGACTTTTCTTCATCATCTGTTAGGTGATTGTCCAACATTCACTGCCTTATGAGAGGATTGATGTTAAATAGCAGACACTATTTTGTTCCTCATAACATTTTCCTATTTCCTATCTCTTAATACTTTGCTTAATTTCTGGAAAGCAATTTTCACCATTCCTATGATTTTAATTTCTATGGCACATGATCTGTCATCTGTTAGTGCACTACCCAGATAGTTACTTTTCCATGAACTGCACAAAACCTTTTGCATTTGAGTCCTTTAACCTTTAACTTAAAATGCATGTGCCAAAAATGTTGCAAATACATGCCATTATTTATAGTAGTTCATACTGGCTATATATTTCTTATTACAACATTTCAACAGTTTTGTTCTCTGGCTTTTTTCAAGTGTTTGGAGATCAAATAATAGGTTCGGTTTTACATCTTATGTGGGTTACCTGGATAAACAAACACCTAAAGATCAGAGAGTACAATGGCTGAAATATTGTGACAATAACAACGAAGATGAGGATAATACTCTGACTGATAACTCATGAGAAATTCAGACAGAAGAATATGATAATTTCTAATTTTGACAAGTGAATATTTTTATGAAGTTTTGAAAAATTAAATGTGCTTGGTGTCATCTGTTAATGACATTAAGCAGAAATTAATTCTATAGCCTGTTTTATATGAAAATGGAAACACTTTCTGATTTGATATTAGTTTTATGACTGTTCCAAAGTGCATGTTGGATTTAAACATTTCTTTTGTATGTATGACTTGTCTTAGAGTATCTTTCTCCAGAAATCAACAAAACTATTTCCAACACAATAATATAAATATAATTAGTGAGTTATTTTTATTTTATTTTTTTTGCAGTAGTGAAAAAGGTTGCTATGGTTGCAGTCAAACATTTTTTTTCTTTTTTTACTCACTTGTTGCTAACCAATTAATGTTTTTCTGTTTGTTAAAGATACACTTAATGTGTGGTCATACCCTGTTTTATCATCATTAGCATCTACTTGCATATTATTACATTTCCTGTCATACCCAGTTTTATCATCATTAGCATCTACTTGCATATTATTACATTTCCTGTCATACCCAGTTTTATCATCATTAGCATCTACTTGAATATTATTACATTTCCTGTCATACCCAGTTTTATCATCATTAGCATCTACTTGAATATTATTACATTTCCTGTCATACCAGTTTTATCATCATTAGCATCTACTTGAATATTATTACATTTCCTGTCATACCCAGTTTTATCATCATTAGCATCTACTTGAATATTATTACATTTCCTGTCATACCAAGTTTGAAACCTGATCTTTATTGTCATCTGAGATTTCTTTTTAGAATTGATAATAATGTAATTCATTACAAAAGAAACTAATTTCTTCCTTGAAATAATCAGAAAATTTTTCTTTAGAAAAAACAATATTTTTAATTTCTTCAAAGTTAGTCTTAAATTTCCTTTGTATGTCTTATCGAATGTAATATTCCCAACTTGTTTCAACTGATAATTTTATGTCAGATATGTTTCATATCAAACCCTGGAATAATATTAAAATTGTTCCAAGTATTTTAGAAATATCTTTCATTTAAAAATTTCAATATCTGAATATGTGTTTGTTTTAGTTCTTATAGAATTATTGCTTGACATTTTTAAATCTGTTTTGTAATTTTTCTTTTTTTTTTACACTTCATTTTAATCTGGGCTTTTCGAATGAAGTTTTGAATTTTAATAATAAATGTGTTGAATGGACCAAAATTTGATTTCTTTATATATTTTCTGTGTTCCTCCACTGTAGAATTTTAAGATAAAATAATAAAATTCTTTGCTGTCAAATTCAAATAACTTTAACAAATGCAGCTTAGTCTGCAGCTAATCAGATGTAGTCTTTTCTTTTGGGTTTTCTTTTGTGTCCAGTGTTTATTGAATTATTTCTGAATGGCAATTGTTTTAATATAATTTATATTTAGGTAAAAAAACTAAAAATATCATATCTTTTATACAAAGAAATACATTACCTCAATTCAGTGACAGACTGTACATTAAATAAAGGTCACAATGTGATGCACAAGTCAATTTTATGACTTGAAAACAACAATCTAATCTTTTAAACTAGATTAAAGGATACTCTTAACTTTTTAAATTTATTTTTCTTATTTGAACATTATGTTAGCATTTTCTATAAAAGAAGCATTAGAAATGTTTTTGAGATTCTTTTAATGTTATTCTACAAGTTTAAAATGGAAAAACATTCTTTTCAAATATAAAAATAATTTGCATTATATATCCATTTAAAAATTTCCATGCTCTTTTGCTATACAAAGAACTGTGTAAAGTGATACACCACATGTGGCACCTTCTATTGTCATGTTGAATGCTTACCACATGCTATGCAATTGGTATTCAAGAACTAAAAGGCAAGAAAATATTTTCTAACTTTACTAAGTTTCCCAATTTTTTTTCTAGGAAAACCATTATCAACCCTAAAACAAAATTCTCAACACAAAAGTAAATTACACTAAAGATTGAATGACTTATAAAAGTTAACATACCAGGAAATCATATTCCCTTTAGAAAAAAAAATGACATACTCATGAATCTTCTACAACTTAATTGAAAATCAATTTGTTTCAATGATACACTTTTTTAATACTCTTTTTAAATGATTTTCTTTGTAATATATGAACAATTTTTTTCTATTGTTGCTCAGTATAACATATAACTGAAGATCTGAACTCCCTCAACTTATATGGTCTGCAAGAATGCTTCACTATAGTAGTTGCCCAATCAATCTAATCACTTTCACATATATATATATATATATATATATATAGTGTATATTTTGGCAGCATTTTTTCACTAATGCATGTTTCATTAAATAATATAGACAAGTTTTGTCTATTTATTTTAAGTAAGTTCCTTTCATATTGTCTGATAAGCTTAATCACATTATCATTGAAAGACAAGAGGAAAACACCATATTGATACATGTTTAAATCCAATCTAAGCTTTCGGCTTTATTGTAGTTTTGTCTGTGTGTCATCTTTGATAATGGCTTATGTAAGCCGAAAGCTTAGATTGGATTTAAACATGTATCAATATGGTGTTTTCCTTTCGTCTTTCAATGATGTGATTAAGCTTATCAGACAATATGAAAGGAACTTACTTGAAATAAATAGACAAAACTTGTCTATTATTTAATGAAACATGCATTAATATATATATATATATATATATTTGAGGGTGCATCAAATAGATATTAACTGAATTTTTATGTAAAATATTCAGCCTTCAGTCTGTGATTCACCACAGCATTAAGTGCATTGACAAGAAAGTCTGCTGAAAAATGTTTGTTGTATAATATAAATACTTTTTTCGATTGTAGGGACTTCATTAAGGCTAAAGTGTGCACACATGCCTTGGATTAAAACAAAATCCATTAATTGCTTAAAAAATGACTTTGTTTATGCTTCAGGTATGAAAAAATTTAGCAGGTATAGAATTTGAAAGGTTACGAGAGATGTGCATATCTTAAATAGGGTAATTGAACAATGCTTTGTTATGATGGCTTCCTGTAACCTAATTGGTAAAAGTCACACTTGGCTTAAAAGTAGTTTCCCCTGATGGAAAAGGCTCAATCCCTGTCAGTAGGCACATTTTCTTTAATAGGACTTGTCTCTTTAAGATGGTTGGCATTAATTTCATTAGTTTTTAACAATGTCTACTCAAACATGTAAATGTTTATAGTAATAGATATATAACAAAGTCTTGGTTCAACTTATGATTTATTTTTCAGACACTTTCCAACAGTGCTGTACACTGGAATCACCTCCCTAGGCAGACAAATCTGGCATGATGAGATTCAAACTTTTCACTCACTCACACACAAAATAACATTTTTATTCTATTTACCTACTGTTTTACACTTAGCACTTTTCAAAATAGGTGGCTGTTTTTTTTTTTGTTTTTTTTTTGCTTTTATTTTTTGTTTTTTTTCTAAGTGTTCCTGAGATTTTAAAATCTAAGATAGAGCATTCTTATATACATAAGAAAAGGAATATAAAATGTGTATACAACAGTGAATATAAATGTCTGAAATGATTTGAATATGACTAAACTCACACATTTTGTTGGTTATTTAGCCTAATAGACAATTCATTTGCTAAAGGTAAACTAACAAATGAGACATTCTGGGAATTACTTTTCGTGTTGTAAGTTAATAAATAGTATTACCAAAAGTAAAATCTTTTTGGTATAAGATTTTTGTGTAAATGAATTTCATGATCGACTACTGGAATTTAAACAAAATTATACCCCATTATTCAAAAATAGGATTTTTAGGAGTAAAAAAAGAAAACACTAAAAACGATAACTAAAGCTTGCTTTATTTAAGAATACATTTTTTTAAGTTCATGTTCAAGGCTAAAGAATTGAGAACTTGAAAAATCTGAGAACTTCAAAAAAATAGTTTGAGAACAGGGATTATTTTTAGGATGTTTTAGTTGATACAAATGAGTTCATATTTCAACATAACTAAAAAGGTAAAAAAAAAAAATGAAAACCTGTAATTTTCTGAGCACATGGAAAGATTCTTACTTTCTTAACAATTAGGTCATATATTGATAAGAAGCTGAAATCATTAAAATATAAGAATTTGAAAGGGATAGTAAAAGGAGCTAACTCTTTACCATTCAAAGATCAACCTTGAACTTGAAACCCTTACTAATCTGGAATTCTGATTGGCTAACTGCTATCTAGTCAGGATCCTGTCTTGGGGTTACATGGTAAACTCAATCCTGAAATCTTCCTCTTTTTCAACTGACAGCCATAGTGACCGTATGTTTATTGGAACCGTTCTTTCTGACTTTAATGGAATATAGAAACTACAAAGCCCACTTGTTCCTTGGACACTCTCCTAACAGTTAAATCTACAAATATAAATTATATTTGCAAGCCTTCTTTTTACCTATCGTGCATACACTCTTTTCTATACATTAAACCAGTCAAATTTGATACAGTCGTTATGTTACTTCTCTTCTTCAAGTGTGTTTGTCTTTGTCTTTGTGGAACTTGGCTGTAACTGGAAAATCTTCATAAAAGGAAATCAAAGTGTTATTTGACCATTTCATTTGCTCAGGTCACTTTGTTTCTAAACAACTGAATGATGAATTGAGAAGCCAAGAAGGATACTTACAATTGCACAGTGGTTAACAAAATTGATTCTCAGACCAGTTAGCTAATGTAATGACTTTAATCTTCACTGAGTGTTTGATTGTGTGACCAGACCAAACTAAGTAAGAATGTAGAAATTTAAAAGTAAGTCTTAAAAAAGTTCCATGTCCAATAATACATTACATTTCTGTAATATAATTTTAAATAAAACATTTATTTCACACAGATATTTAATTTCAGTAATGCAAATCATTCAATGATAAATATTGATCACATAGATCAGGCATTATACAATGATAATTTCAGAGTCTGTCTATATTTCTGGGATGAGGTATTATGTACATTATTTACATTATTTGGACTATTGTCCTCATCTTTGTCGCCATATTTATCACAACGTTTCGGCCGTTGTACGCTCTGGCCTTCTTCAGGTGGTTGGAATTTCGAACTGAACCTGAACCCTTTATTTCGCTTACTGGGGTAGACTGTTCTAGTTCCACGTGCCATGTTTGATGGATGTCAGCTATCTCCTGCTAATTTTCCCTCTGACAGTTCTGGTATTGAACTCACACTCTTTGGGTCCTGTCACTGGATCTAACTAACGCCTTTATCTACTGTGCCATGTGTCCTTGAGGTATGAATTTCTGGGTATTATAAACCTGATGTCCTCAGCAATCATTTTTACCAGTGCTGATATTGAAATTTTGCTGTTATCATTGCATGTTTTTTACCAGAGCTCATATTGCAACTTTGTTGTTATCATTGCTTTTCTCTGGCACTCCTTTATTACTGGTTCCCATATTGTATTTATTTCTATGCTTGGTCGGCTCAGGAGATTTCTGTGGCCTAGCATACCCTACAACGTAACAGCTACCCTGGGTACATGGCAGCAGCCCCCCAAAACTGGGATAGGTGGTACAAGAGGAGGAGGACAATAACACTCAGAAAACAGTCTGCCTGCCTTATGTGAAGGGGTTATCAGAGAAAATACAAAGGATCTGCAGTCCATATAACATCAGAACAACCTTCAAAAGCTTGACAACACTTCGCAGATATCTCTCCCGAGTGAGACCCACCATAAAGGAAAACATGACTAAAGACTGTGTGTATGCTATCCCGTGCAGCTGTGGAAAGGAATATAAAGAAGAGACAGGCCACCCACTCAAGGTCAGGCTTCAAGAACACCAGAAAGCTGTAACACGAGGTGAAGTGGAAAAATCAGGTGTGGCTGACCACATATGGAGAGAGAAGGGAGATCACCGCCCTCTGTGGGATCATGTTCAGATCATAGACAAGGAACACCATTGGAAAATTTGTAAACTTAAGGAATCAGCACATATTCTAGGTCACAGAAATCTCCCGAGCCGACCAAGCATAGAAATAAATACAATATGGGAACCAGTAATAAGGAGTGCCAGAGAAAAGCAATAACAACAAAGTTGCAATATGAGCTCTGGTAAAAAACATGCAATGATAACAGCAAAATTTCAATATCAGCACTGGTAAAAATGATTGCTGAGGACATTAGGTTAAAATACCCAGAAATTCATACCCAGATGTCCTCAAGGACACATGGCACAGTGGATAAAGGCATTGGTTAAATCCAGTGACCTAAAGAGTGTGAGTTAAGGCAGTGGAGAACTTTCAGAGGGAAAATTAACAGGAGATAATTGATAACTGACATCCATCAAACATGGCATGTGGAACTAGAACAGTCTACCCCAGTGAGTGAAATAAAAGGTTCAGTTCAAAATTCCAACCACCTGAAGAAGGCCGGAGCGTACAACGGCTGAAACATTGTGATAAATATGGCAACAAAGATGAGGACAATAGTTCAAATAATGTAAATAATGATGATAATTTCAGATTAAAATCAACTGAAAACTGTGAGATACAGACATATTGATCCATACTTATATGTAAATACACTGCCATTTCCAAATTTATCTGTAGCCTATGAATTAAATCTTTTGAATTTTCAAAAAATTATCCTTATTAACTAGAAATACTCCTTAACATTTCAGTTTTCCTATTTGAATTTTCTGATGAAACTTAATTCTTAAGTTAATGACTGAATAAGCTTATGGCAAGTTCTATGACAATAAAATGTCTGTAAAAATTCCCCTATTGCATCATTAAGTATTTGAGCTTAAGAACTTTTAACAAAATATTGCAATAAGAATCATAAATATGAATGCTGGTCATTATTTAAAGAAGTAAGAGAGTACAAATGAAAATACAGACAAACCTCTCATCAACAGACTAATAGGGGGAGGGGGTGGTCTGTAAAAATGTTGGTAGAGGGGAAAAGAATTACTTTTGAGTTATAAAATCACTATGGTAACTACCAGTAATTATGATCATAATGAAAATACTATTAACATGTATATATGGCATAAATAAATACATACTTAATATAGATATGTTAATCAAAATAACAAAAATAATAGTTTTCTCACAGCCACTTTCTCATGCATGTGCTAATATATCATCTTACTTATTATAAAATGCAGATTGGGTGTGTGTGTCTGTAACGTTTATATATTGGATCGAATTTCCTACATTTTTCAACCGATTTCAACAAAACTTCACAGGACTACATAAAATTACCTTGTGGTGGGTCTAACAGCGCCAAAAATGGGAAAAATACAATTGTTTTTGCACAAAATCAATTTGAAAACATGATTAAGAGATATCGTGAAAATGGAAGGGGGACAACTCACATCAGGTTGTTTGTGTGTGTGTGTGGGTTCCTTTAAATATGGGAGCGGATTTCCTATATTTTTCAGGCGATAAAACAAAACTTCACTTTTTTTTTTTTTTTTTTTGGCAGGTAGTGTTTCTTATTCTCTTGCACACTTTTTTCTTTATTTTTAACATTCAGAATGCTTTAAAAATTCCATTTACAAGACAATTGTTTATAAAATTATTCTATTCAATCGGGAGACTCATAACAATTGAAAACAATGTTTTTGTTTGGGTTTGACCAATTCATAAAAAAAAAAAAAAAAACTAATTAAGACATGCGTGTCTGTCAACCTTAAACAATAATCTTTGTCAATTTTATTTTTCAGTCTTTATGATGGTGGATACTTGATCTATCTCTTACTGTTATATCCCTATTACATTATATACTGTACATCAGTCTTTGTTTACAATTGAAAGGCCCACCACTGTTGCCAAGCAGTCATTTTGTGAATCATTCCACTAAGCCTGAAAATTTTGAAATACATCACTGATGGTTTGGAAGTTTGTTTCTTTTTTCCTGCAGATGTTTATTTTGCTTGCAGATTTTGTCCATTGTATCCAAAATTCATTGATAGAGGGGTCTGTAGATGAGAGGTTTGTCTGTATTTGAAATTGACAGTAAACTGATACAAATTTACATGCCCAAATAGCCACAAATCCCCTCTCTCACCTCATTAACTTCTTCTACATTGGCATCAGCAAGCATGCACCCTCAGACTCTTTAAGTGGGATTCTTCTGCACACTCTCCACTGATTTCTTGATCACAAAAATAAAGGGTGGCCTTTTTTTTTTTTTTTTTTTTTTTTTTTCACCCTATTTTTCATTGTATGGGGAAGGGGCAGCAAAGACTGAAGATTGCTTTACTTCTGGCCTCCTTTGGCGCATACTTCTCGACCATATTGAACAAGGTGCAGCACATGCACAGGCATAATCCCACTACTGCTTGACACAAGGACTTTTGTTTGCTGCATCCCTGCCAGCGACTGAGTTGGTCCTTGTTAGTCAACTGGATCAACTCAACTCCAGCTCGGCATATTGATGTCAAGCTTAGTGCAGACACCTGATTGCCATAATGCAATGTACAACAGAACTGGCAAACTCAAACCATGCCTCGAAATAACTGGATTACAGGAGTAGGTCACCATTCCCATTTCACTGTAACATATGTTAAATGCATTATCACATCTATCTTTCTTTCATTTTCTAATTGAAACTATGTAGCATCTCTAATATGTCTTTTCTGTATTTTTACACGATCAGAACAGAATTATTTATGAGTTATTGGCAAGGCATAATGGTCATGTTAATTAAGAGAGGGACTAGCAGAATTATAAGATAATAATGTTGATAATGTAGTGTGTTGAGAGCAGCATGCCAATAAAGTGGTTAGGATACAAATATACAAAGCCCAATAGACTGTCACCCAGTCTGATAAATGTATAACAGGCACATACATCAGTCAAGTGTGCACAATACAGTGATAGATTTTGATAAAAGCAATGCATAACTTTAATGTTGTTATTACTAATTATATTATTAATTCATTTCTTTTTATTTCATTGAACAGGGTGCAATGAATAAATAATTGTCTAAATTGCACAAAAATGAAAATAACACTGACATCCCATTTTAATATATATATTTACCAAAACTATACAAAAAAGTAAAGTGGAGTAAATTTATTCAATAAAATTGCCATTGGCTTCAACCATGGCTTTGCAACTCTTCTGAATGGTCTCCTTGATTAAGTTGGTCAATGCTGCCATAATCCTTTCCTTCTTTGGTGTTTCCAAGAAATTTTATTGGTCTCTCACTCACCTGTACTCCATACATAATAATCAAAGGGGTTGCAGTCTTGGGAGTTAGATGGCCAGATATAAGTGGTGATATGGTTGCCAATATTGTCTGACAGCCATGACTAGGTTGCCCTGCTTGTGTATCATGGTGCAGTCCTGTTGCTAGATATAGTGTCTTCCAGAAGTGACCCTATTAACCCAGGGCAGCACTACCTCCTCAAGGCACTTGATATAGGCGTCTGTGTCTTAGGCTCTGTGGGAAGATGAATGAAGGCATAATGTTGGCATCACTAGTGATCACTCCAAACAGCATGATGTTGACTGGATATATCATCCAACTCTTTCCAAATCATCTGCACTGTCCTCAGATCAACATCTAAACACTCTGAAATGCTCATATTAAAGCTTCTGGCATGAATGTCAAGCAGTATGCCATTTCCAAATTTCTGGATTTGAATTGCAACATGGTGCTCTTTTTTTTACAGATGGTGCCCAACTGACCCTACTATACTGTGCAGTTGAAAAAATCAAAAACAACAATGTACATGTGCAAAATTAGAAATATAAAATATCAACAATGTACCCCTTGCACTTGTATATTTATATTGCTGAAACCTACAGAAATATAATGGAATTTATTCATAAAATTTGTATGAAAAAGCCTTCTTACCAAGCAATATTAAAGTAGGATACAGACAGTTCATTAGATCAGTTGTAAATTGTGTTAGTCTTATGTAGGGTAGGTGTCATCTTTCATATAATAAACAAATAAATCAGGCAAAAGAATGACCTCCAAATAAGTCTGTATTTACAACGTTCTTATTTGACAATAACACTATAAATGTTACCTATTTTCCTTCTTTGTTCCATATATAAAAGAAAATTCAGAGCAGTGCAGTATTAAAAAACTAGATTATTTCTTTCAGCCCCAGTAACTTGCTATTTATAGTTTAGATTTTAATCATTTAATTGCAAATATCTGGTATTAGAATTTACATGGTTGATGGAAGTATATATTCTGTGAAAAGGTTGTCATTCCAAAAGAGGGAGGATATATAGAAAATATCAAGTAAGCCATTGTGCTATTAAACTATTAAACTACCATAATTTTGAATTTTTGATGTTTATATTGGGTGTGCAGGTGGTATGATAGCAGCTTGGAACAAGTAATTAGCATGTCAAATTTATTGCATTCATACAAATAACCTTAGGGAAAGGTATGAATCATCATATTTCCCTTCCGCTATGTGTTAAATATCAGAACAGATTGGACTTAGTCTTGGTTGGCAACCAGTTTAGAAGGACAACTCTGAATTCAAAACCTGAAGAGGGCCATTTTAGAGACCTTGTTACAGGCTGTGTATCATTTCTCCTATCAGTTCCTCCAAAAAATGTGGCTGGTTTTGCACAAGCCTTTACTATTATAATCAAATGATATGGTTAGGTAGTGTAGGAGTTCAGTTCTAAGAACTGAATTGTTAGGCACTCATATGTCATAATTGATGTTTTTAATGACAGTACACTGTAGCAATTTAAATCCACCTTAAGGACTTAGCATTCAAGAAAAGAAATATAGGATTCTGATTTAAAAGCAAATGTAACTGAAAAGAAACAAAAAGTACAGTATATTTCCTTTTCTTTTTATTAAACAAGCAATAATCTGAAACAATTGATTATACCTATAAAGTGTAAGTCTTCAGTTTTTAACAGTGATCTTAAGAAATTTGAGATTCCTTCTCAAATACTGGGTTTTTATGGTAATATTAGGTCTCTCTCTACAAGGAAATATTTGGCCTTCACTGAGCAAGCAGTTAGTATTTACTTCCAGTTGAAATTTATAAAATCTTTCTCTTAAAACAGTTTTTCAGGAAAATAGGTTTCTCAAGTTGAGTAGCTTGCTCTTTCCAATACTTCTTAACCTTTTATTTGAAATGGGGGAGATGGAATGTCAACATCTTGATTATACCATTATTTCCTTTTTGAGTTACATATGCTATCCATTTTAGTTGCTACTGCTGCTGTTGGTAGTCCTCAAGTGATGTGGTTTCTGTTATTTGGTACAGTTCTTTGTGATTCTGTAGTGCCAGTTCACAATGTTCAAACTTCACTTGCTCAAAGCGTTTTATAACCATTGAGCTTAAAAAGTGGTTTTTTATATATATATATATATATATATATATATATATATATATATATATATATATATATATAAAGTGAACATAGAAGTCAACATAGCAGTGACAGTCTGTTTCATGCTAGATGTAATCATCAGGTGGCCTGATGATTGCATCTAACATGAAACAGACTGCCTCTTGTTGACTTCTGTTCACTTTTATATTTACAGATGCTCTATCTCTGATATTGAGCACTTTATCCCATAAATATAGCATATCTTAAGACTATATTTCTTAATATATATATATATATATATATATATATATATATAAACTGACAGTTTAGATAATTCTGAATGGGTTTAGTGCCATGCATGGCATCCATATGAAAGCCTCAATCTGACAAAGTTATTTAAGACCTTAACTTGAGTCTTCAGGTTGATGTTTTACTTTTGTAGCAATTTCCAGTGTTGGGCAAAATTAATCACTGACACAGCCTATTTTTTGTTCAATTTGCTTTTCTCCTATACTAAATTTATTATAACTGATCCATATACCAAGGTATGTGAGGTGTTTAGTATTTACTGATTCCACATACTAAATTTTTATGATGCATTCTGTATAGGTGCCATCACAGTTTTCATTCCAATTCTGGATCATGCTTTGTGCTTTGGAAAGATTTAGGTCATATTTCTTGGAACACTTGGTAGAGGATACTGATTTTTCTGTTCATGATTATTCTTATCCCAACTAATAAGAAGGAAAACTTACAAATTTTAAGTGTTTGTAGTAACTTACAAGTTAATCATTGATTCATTACTCAATATTCTGGGGAATTGTCACAAATAAATTGTATGATTTATCTATTTCTTATGAATTTTTCCAATTTTTTACTCATTTATTTTTACTTTTTTTAATGATCAAAAATAATCTCTTATTTCTCTGTTATATATCAAGGAAAAAATTACAAATTATATTTAATACAAACAGCACAGTAATGACATTGGAATATATCCCCAGATAATGTTCAACGAAATTTAATGACAGAAAATTCTTATATGAAGAAAAGAAAAGAAAAAGCTTGTTTCTTCTTACTTAAAAATAACTTGTGCTTCTTACATTTTTAGCTACATTTATTTTTAGACATGATTTTTCTTTTTGCTGAGGCAGGACTGGAATTAAGCAAGGTGGGTCCTGCTTAAAGGATTTGTCATAATGATTTGAGGAAAGGTTTTACAAGGCTAGATGTTCTTCCTGATGCCCAACTTGGACATTCACAGTAATCAAAGTACACCAAGTGTTTTTTTGTTTTTTTATCAAGAAACCATCTCTAGGAAGGTTGCCATCCTAGTGACAAGTCGACTGAACACTTCCTGAACTCAGTGACAAATTTTTATATTTGTATTAATCCTAAAGAGATATATATCATCAGCCCTTTGACAGCTCTTGTTATTTGTTCTGCTTGGGTGACATACCACTTTTCTCACTAGCAGAAATGCTAGTAGGGGAACTGATTTAGATGTCAGCCACCAGTCCATGTGGCAGGTTGTACTGGGTTACATGTTACCAGTTGTGGCCTGGGGCCTGAGCTGAATGTCTTTGTATAATTGGGCCAGACACATTAATGATTTTAAAATATTTTCTTCAATATATTTTCACCTTTCTAGAGAAAAATTTGTTTTATTGGGACAAACCAACAGAAAATATAATTAAAGTATTCAAAGTTATTTGATATACAAGTTCTATTGAAAAGCTTAAACTAGTTCTAATAATTTCAAAGTTCTTGAAAGTAAATTTTACATTCATGATCAGACAACATCCTTTCCTAACAAGACTAAAGCTATTACAATATGGGATATTGAAAAAGAGTATGGATAAAAACGAAAGTGGTAGAAAGATGAATGAGGTTGGCAGTGTGCCATATCCTTTCAAGACGTTGACAATCATGGCTCTCCACAATTCCCCCAGTCCTGATCTGGGTGGTAGCACCTGTTATAGTCCTAGCTATATGCAAATAGTGAAACCCCCAAACAAAACACTATGAAAGTATAAATATAATTTTATAGTAAAAATACCAGCAATACATTTTTTTTATACATAAAAAAATGATCAACAATAAATTTTATCTGTAGTCGAAGGTATGCAATTGCATTCAAAATATATTTAGTTGAAGCCATAAAATTGTGTTCAAAATATTTAAATTAAATAACTCAGAGGTTGATATGCTGCTAAACAAAACCAACAAATCAATAATATTGTCTTTTTGTTATCTCTCCTAAACTTTGTTCTGGCAACCTTAAGCTTGCTAGGTAGGTTATGCATTGTTTGCCTCTCTTAATCTTGCCTTCAATCTGTCCTGTGAGTATCAAATTTTCCAAGCCCTCTTTCCTCATGTACACTAGAAATTTCAGCTGTCTCTTTCTGATGTTAAGTATCAGTGCCTATATATTCAGCATTTTCTCAATGTTGAATTGTAACTGATATTTGTTGTATTTCACACCCTCTCCTACACACACACACACACACACACATACATATATATATATATATATATATAATTCCTCATGGCTCTGTAGAATGATTCTGATGACTGGTTAAAAAAAATTATTTAGAATAGACTGGATGTCTATCTTATATTAAAAATAAATGGGGACTAATGGTATTTTAAAAAAATATTAAAATAAAGGGAGCTAAAGCTATAAGAATAACTATTTTAATTTAAAATAGACTGGATTTGCATGTAATATATATATATATATATATATAATATGATTCTTTTTAGGAACAAAATGCATAAAATAGCATTTTTTCCAATTTTGTTATTCAGTTACCCTCTATTATTCTGATATATATAATTGTGTATTATATCTACCATATTTGTACTGTGTATAAATAAAGATTATTGTTAGTAATAAGACAGCTTCTTACAAAAATTTGGATTAATTATGAAATTTCAAATTTGATATTGAAGTTTTAAAATTTGCAGGATTGGTGTCTGCATTTTTTCTAGCACTTATCCTGACTGGTTAATCAGTGTTTGTCCTCCGTAATAATTTCAGTTTTTCTCCAAACTTATTTGAAATCCCAAAATGAGTACAAAGTTTGGATGCAATAATACAATTTTCACACATGCAAGTTAACAATTTTGAAATAATTAAATTATTGTGCTAAGTTCAAAATAAATCAATTTAAAAATCAGAATCATTTAACATATTTAATAAATATTTTAGCCAGTATGTACATTATTCTTTAATAAAATGAATAAAAAGTATTAGCCAAATATAAAATATTATTTTCTTATATGAACAGAAGTAAAGGAAATAAAACGATCTTGGTTCTTAGTTAAAAAAAAATAATTTCTGTCTCTTTCATTTATAGCCTTATTTATTTTTTGTTTGTATATAATCCAACACGAAATTTTAATGACTTTTAAATATTATTTTCTTAAATATAATCTTACATTCACATTGATTATGAAATTTTATAATCTCCTTCAAAATCAGTTTTATTTATTTGTTGGGTAAATTGATATTACAATTGCCTCATCTCCTGTAGACTTGACTGCTACCAAGAAACAACAGAAGCCATCAACAGTGAGACAGGATGGTATTAAAATTATACCAGGAAACTTACCTTTCAAAAGCAAAGAATTATCACTGTAGGAAATCTCTCTTTCTCTCTCTCTCTCTCTCTTTTTCTCTCATTGGTTCACCCATATACCTATCAGAGGTATCAGAGGTGAAATCTTTTCTCTGTAAAGTCAAGTCATAATTATATTCAATTGTTGTATGAATTGCAAAGATGTAATGAGATATTTAGTTACTCTATTGACTATCTTATCACTTAGTAAATCAGGTGGATAGACAGGTATTATAAATAATAGCCAAGAAAAATTTTAGCTTATCTTTACAAGAGCCAGATCAAACAAAAATGGAGTCTTGCTGCCCAGTTCTCACATGCTTCTCTGGATATGTAATATCTACAGAGTCTTGTAGTTGATTAATTTCCACCCTACAACCCCTTTCCCACTGAAGAAACATCACACACCTCTTACTGTATTCAGACAAGTTACATTCCTTAGTCCCACCACTGCTGACCTTTACAACTGGGACCCACCATGCCACATACACGTGTGAATCATCCCCATTCCCTTCATATTCCAATTGTAAAAAGTTCCATTCAAACAGATTATTCCCAAGAACTGCTGCTTTATGGAACTGTTATAATGGAACATATCTATTCTATTGTTAATAGACTCTCCCAGATATAATAAATAGTAGTAGCAGTCGCCAGGGGGCTCAGTTGAGTGAGTGAGTCGATGTCGGACATTGAAGTATCAACCACCACAACTAGATTGCTGCGTCATTAACTATTATTTCAAGTTCCTAACGTTTTGTACATCGGACCCTTTTAGGACCAACTTAGTGAAATACAAACCTCCACTGTGAAAACTACTCTACAACAGGAACAGACTCCAGGCAGGATGTTTTTCTAATCACTACAATCTTCTTCAAGTCTAAGGTTAATAAGGTTAACTGTTATCTTTTCTGCACAAACACCATGAACTTCAAGTCGTAATTATATTCATTTGTTGTATGAATTACAAACATGTAATTACACTACTATCTTATCACTTAATAAATCAGGTGGATAGACAGTTATTATAGATGATAGGCTAAAATGTTTTTTTGACCATCTTTACAAGAGCCTTTTCTTACACTCCTATATCACCACACAGTAACCGTCTAACTTGAATGGCTCTTGGGCCTTGTATCAGGTGGACATTAGTTTAAAAATAGTTATCATTAGAATGTTAACCAAACGAGAAAATATCAGCCATTATCATATACAGAGGGAACTGATTATAGTTTGTCACCTATTAATAATTCATATCTAAACGATACATCAATATATGCTGAGGATACCATGGACAGAATATGTGAGCAACAAGGAAGTTTTAAGGAAAATAGAAACTACAAGGAAACTTGTACTTAAAATCAGGAAGAGACAGCTAGACTTTCTGAGGCACATAATGAGGAAAGGAGATCTGGAGAATCTAATACATAAGAGACATTGAAGCAAAAAAAGTAGTAGAAGTTAAACAGCAAGTGACCTACTTAACAAGTTTCTGTGAATGGATTGACAGGATAAAGACAAAAATCAAGTTACTTAGAGCAACAAAAGACAGGAAGTTGTGAAGAGATATGATCATCCACATGCAGAAGGAAGATAACACATAAAAAAAAAAAATAGATCAATATACAGTTGTAAGTAGAATCAATGTTGCTCTAACAAAGTCCATTTTCACCCAGAATTTGTGCTGATTTCTGAGATGAACTCTGATAACAACATTTTACATAATATCTTCAATTTAAAAAGTGAGAAATATAAGGTAAGATACCATTGCCTCCAAAATAGTAATGGTAGTTTTTTTTTTCTAGAAAATAAAATCTGAAAAAGCCAAAAGCAATAGGAAAATTAAATTTGCCACTTTCATATACAACAGATTAAAATATTGTCAGTTTTTACAGTAGTAAAGATCACTAATGCAATTTAAAATGACTTGTCTCTCTATAGTAAATGTGTTATCACAAGTAGTCTGGTCTCTCTGTAGTAAACGTGTTAGCACGCGACAAGTAGTCTGGTCTCTCTGTAGTAAACGTGTTAGCACGCGACAAGTAGTCTGGTCTCTCTGTACTAAACGTGTTAGCACGCGACAAGTAGTCTTATAATGACAATCAAGATTCCCTTATTCATAATGCTAGCCTAAAAATATAAAATATTTGAGTGGAAAATTTAAAGTAGTTCAAAACTTTAATCCTATATTGCTTTTATTTATATACAAGATTATAATTACATTTGAAAACTAAGATAGTGATCATATGATCCAGTGTTATAAAGATTGCTTCTCATATTTTCCCCAAACTTTTAAATTGACTTTCTATAAAAGCACTTCTTTACTGAATTTAATAACTCATCTAAAATAATTTTAATTTCATGTCTATTTGGCCATTATGTGAAGCAACCTATTCCTCCATTTACATCAAGAAATTTTTTCCCTGTTTGAAGGTTTTTGAATTTGATACTCTAAATGGCTTTCCTATTCCTATAGAATATATTTCTCCCAACATATACAGAGTGCTGCAGAAATACCTTCCACATAATGGTAAGACATTAGCTAAATGGAAACACCATTGCCACTGATGTATTTTATTCAAGTAGCCACTATCAGTGTGATCTTTTTTTTATCGTTACTATCTTGGAAAGTAAAATTGCATCGGTGACTTATTGATGAGTCAGTTGGTTGTGAGGTATAACTGAACAAGTTCCATTTGCTTTTTTTTTTGCTTCCTTGATATTTAAACTTGGTTATTTGAGTAGTAGTTGTAGAATGATGAAAAAATTTACATTGTAAATTCAAATCCCATGATGACATTTGTTAGTCTTTACTTGCACATATGAAAAAAATTGTCTGCTATATTAAAATATATTTCTTCTATAGTCATAAACTAGCTCAGCAATTAATCATTGGATGTTTTCAGTTTTAGTCATGTAAATTCATTTTAATATTGTTAAAAAAAAAGCCAGCTGTCATAATCAATAAAATTAGATCAGTATGGAGAATGACTGAAGAAAATTGATCCAAAATTTATTTTGAAGATCAACTATGTTTTCATACTTCTTTTTCTGTTACATTTATATTTTTTTTTTATGAAAGACTATGACAGTAGTTACTACAATTGCATCACTGAAGATACACAAACCACTTTTTTTTTTATCTTTCTAGATAATATGACACTGAATATTTGCTTTGGTATATATTTTAAATATTTTATAATTTATCATTTACAAAGAATTAAGATTTATTTTTAATGCCACATTATTATAATAGATACTTTGTATTTGAAATAGACATCTCATTTTGATTTATTAAATCTGAATGTTGCAGACCAAAGAAAGTATTATACAATGTTTAATAAATAAAAATGGAGTGTCTATTTCAAATACAAAGTATTTACTCTAATAGCATTTGAAGTGTTGGTTCCAATATATGCTGGAATGTTGTTTTTTTTTTTTTTTTTAAACAATTTTGGCACAAGGTCAAAGTCGAAGTGTGGTGGGGGGAGGTTGGTCAACACTTACTATCCTAAACCTACTAGATTCATGACCCATTTATTCATTACAATTTGCTCATTCACTACAAGAACTCTGTCACCATTCAATGCAACATATATCAGAATACCACATATTCACAGGGAACCTACAAAAACACTCATGCTATAAAAACGTCATAATGTCCAAATTTCCTTTTTCTTTTCTTTTTTTTTTTTTCTTCTTACAAAAGTATATAAAAAATTGAATACATAAAATGAAACAGGAGGGAATCAAAATGAAACTAAAATATAAGGAGACATTCATTGCTGGAATGACTGCAAAAAACAGTTTCCCCTCCCTAATTTACAGGCAGAAGCACACAAATGCATGCTGGGATTTCTTCATAGCCAATAAGATAAACCACTTGTCTGTTTCATTAGACTCAATCCCAGTCTGTCTTGTCTTGAAGTTAGAACAATACGCTTATCCAAACTTGCTTTCATGTGTCAACACCAATTCTTAGTTTGTGAACTTTTTGCTATATTACTGTTGCCTTGTTTGCTTGCTTTATATTATTTTTTGTCCTGTTCTTTTTTCTTTTTCTTGTTATTGTTTATTGCAAATTTTGTCAATTCTGTTTGTTGGGCAGTTAAGCCATTTATTTATATTTAATAATGGCTACTCGCTCTACATGAAGTAATAAAAATACGTCAGTCATTTAAACAGATTCTTTCTTTTCATTTTAGGTATGGCTTCTTACTTGTTAGATGAAATAACCTGAGAATTTGTAAGTTTTCTTTTGTATTACTGCAGCCTCAATTTCATATCTGGCAAACCCACACAAGTTATATTGCAGCATGTGAGCACATACCTGATAACTATACATACATAAGAATATGGTATTCATGATTTGATAACATTAAGTTTTCAATTTTAGATGTTCACTGTATTTGAAACTTCAAAATTAGCCATGCTGTTTTAAAGTATTTCATGTCATTATTTATACTATTTACATGTGCACTATTGCCATCATTGCTATTCTGACAACAACAACAATAATAATGAGGACAATAGTATACCTGTAAACAGTGTAAATAATAACTCGTCATCCCAGAAATTTAGATAGAAAATATTTCATGTTACTCATGACAATCATTTACTTAAACAATGTATCATACGATTTTTATCTTAGCATTTTTATACTCTGTACATATATGTATAAGTTGTATGAATGTGCAGGTGATATAAAGTCTATCAGTAGAGAAAATGGAGCTTGCAATCTGAGTTCAAATTTCAGCCAGAACTATTGAATTTTTATTGGAAAAGGTGTGAATCCATCCCTTCTCCTCCAACTATAAATAGTAAGAGCAAACTGGTCTTTTTAGCCTTTGCAGGGTAAACGATCCAAGAGGATGGAAACTTAATTCATAAAGCTCAACAATATTTACCCTATTTTGAGGAAAAGATATAGTTTTTTTTTTCTTTCTACTTTGATGAGCGTGTTTTCTTTTTTTTTTTCTATCTATTTTCTGAATTTACTTTGAATTTAAAACAATTGAAATGATTGAATTTGCCACAAGAGTTAATAACTTACCAATAATTTTTTTTATATCTCATGATTTAGTAAATAATTAACTATTTTGAGGTTTTTTTTTTCCTACAGCAAAAATGTTGGAGACATGTAGACATTAAGGTTACATTTATTTGTGCCTATAGACTTAAAGTGTTAAGAAACAGAAAAATTTTGTTAGAAACAAAGAAAAAAGTACTGAACTGCTGCGTAATATCAGTCCTCCTATATGGCATTGAATGCTGGATAATCTCCATAAAAACGAAGAGACTTGAAGGAACAGAAATGTGGTTCTACAGAAGGAGGCTGAGAATAATATGCACTGAATATATGAGCAATGATTAAGTTTTAGAGAAAATGGAAACAAAAAGGACACTTATACTTCAGGAAGAGATAGTTGAAATTTCTAGAGCAACATAAAGGAAGAGGGCTTGGAAAAATTTGATACTCACAGGACATTGAAAGCAAGCACAACAGAGGAAAACGATGCATAACAATGCAAACTTGAGTAAATGAATGGTTGAAAAAGGTTTAAGAAAATTAACAAAAAGATAAAATTTATTAAGAGCTACAAAGGACAGAGGATTGTGGAGAGCCATGATCCCCCAATATTCTGAAGCAACACAGTACATCAAGGAAGAAAATCTACATAATTTGCATTATCCAAAGAAGTTTATTTTAGTTGTATTTATTAATAGTTAAAATGAATTTTCCTTAACAGGTGATGATGCAAATTATTACAAGTAAAAAGTAAAACAAAGAAATGTGTTAAAAAAAAATCTGTTTATAGTCCTTTATAGATTTTCTATAACCATTAATGGTAGTTTCTGAGTTCAGTTGAAGGAAATGCTATCAGATTCAATTTATATTTATAAATAAAGTCTTAAAGTGCAACAAAAATATTTTATTACTTAATAATTTGTATATATATTTTTTTATTTTTAGAGCATATTTTTTTAGGAATATTTAGGTTACATTCAAGTTTTCATGGCTACAAGAGTGTCCAATATTGAAAAAGAAAAAACTGAAAGACTAAAGAACTAAAACTTGAGTATATTTTGTATTTTTGAAATTCATGATTTTTATGTTCCATAGTATCAAACTCTATAGCAGTGGTTCTCAGTGAGGTGAGAATTTCAGGGTTTCCATCAGAAATTGGTACCGCAGATTCAAAGTGTTGGAATATTGATCTACAATTCTAGAATGTGTCTCTTTTGAGTCAAATAATCTTAAAAGGAAAGAATGGCATTTTGAAATAACATGAAAAGAAGTACATATTTAAGAAAAAAAATAGTTGAGATCCACTTCTCTATAATTATAAGATAATTTCTACTTTTTAACAAGAGAACTGGCTTTTAACAGTATAAAAGATTTTTATTTAAAGAATAAAACAAATGTTTAAGCATCAGAAGTACAGAAATGTTTGGTGTTAAATTATATTTCAAGACAAGTGTCTTCAGTTTACATGTTGTAGAACTCCTATTAATTGCATCTAGATTGAGAATTGGCAGTTTTATTTTTAACAAATAAAATGAAAACTGTAGAACCATATCTCTGTTGTCTCAAATCTTCATCTGTGAGGAAATTACAAAGCATTCACTGACATAGGAAGATTGATATTACATAGCAATTCAACATGTTTCTAATGAAATTTTCTTTCTGAATACTTTTAGTTTTTGGGAAGCATCTTTTGCTATTCACTTTAAACTCCAATCAAATCATTTGCCATCCACTTTATTATGTTGGTGTTCTGAGCACAGCAAGGATCCATTGTTTCACAGTAATACTGCAGCTAAGTTCTTTTTGTGAATGCTTAAAAAAAGTTTAAGTTCTGAAAGCATAACTGATAGATAAATATATAAACAGCAGCATTCCGAAACCAATGCTTGTGTATTTTCTCTGTAAAAAGTAAATTAACGAAATGAGAGAAAAAAATCCTTAAATTTTCTGTAAGAGAACTTGATGACACAAGAGATTTGAAAGTTGTCTTGTAGACAATTGAAATTGATACAAATCTCATTATCTGCTGTATTCATGGAAAACTATTTTCCTCAGGACCAAGAAATACATGCTTTTTTTAATCTCCAAAAGCTGTTGCATTCACTCAATAAAATCATAGTTTAAGTTGTTTTTATAGTTTTGATAAATAATACCCTGTAGGATTAGTCACTACTGATTTTTAAAATAAGGAAATATAGCATTTGAAAGAGATCTTTTATGACTTAGTTTGATCTCTTTCCCTTTTAGTAAAAGACCGCTTACTATCCTGATTCCAAACATTGTAAATGTTCCACCAAGAAAGGGAAATTAGTCTAAAATTTGATTATTTTGAACATCAAAAGCAAAGAAATACTGAAGATAAATATTTTATATTAGATACATAATAATAAACAGAATTCTTTACACTTAGCTACAATTAGATATAAATTGTGTTTTTTCTGTTGTCAGTAACATTTATTTTTTTATTCCGAACAAGAAAGTGATTTTGTTTCTATTGTATTTTCTTAGATTTAATTTGATCTTAAGATTTTCCTTTTTAGATTTCATTTCTGATTGACTTGAACTAAATGAATGTATTTTCTGTTTTTCTTTCTCAGAATATAAACTCAATTTTGTGATATTAGATTAAAGTTGAATCAAACTCCATTCTAACCCTGGCAAGATTAAATGGATAGATTCTTTCTTTAAAACACATTGAGAAGTTTTAAGTGGAGATAAATTTCAAAACCTGAAAAGAATATTTTTGCTTTTAAATAACCATTTTAAGATTATGATTTAGTTAAAGAAATGCATATTGGTATTTCTTAAAATAAAAATTTATATTAGACAAGTTACAATGGTTGATAAAACTAACCTTGTGCTAAACCTAGTTTGCTAAACGTAAGAACTGAAATAGTGAAAATATTTAATTTAAAAAATGTGTTATTTGAAAATTATACTTAAATTGCCAGTAATTTTTAAATTTTATATTTAACTTTTACACCAAAATTTAATTTTTTCTTTGAAATTTTGAAAAAGATTGGTTCTTATCTCTACATGTTTTGTAAAGACATGTACTGTAGACAGTGCACATTGTTTCAATTCTTGTTAATGTTGGTGTGCACAAAAACTGGAAAAGGCTCGTTGTATATTGACATGGAAATAAAAGATGAAAGTATCACCATGACAAGAAATAAAAAGGTAGATCCTGTTCCCAATCTATTTGGCTATTTTTTCCAGGGATTCACCTGGCACTGGTAGGTATTTAAATGATACTTGGGACAACTTCTGCTATTTCTGTTTATGACGGGTTAATGGATCAGTTCTTCCCTTTGGCCAGCAAAAACTGAGTCTCTTCTACCACTCCTCAGCCCATCTCTACAACACAACACACACCTTACAATTCAGTCACTAGTGACAAAACTATTCATTCCATGTTTCTTTTTACATAAGCCTGTGAACGGAACTTCCTAACTTCTGGCCAAGTGGCACTTGATCACCAAAATTTTATTTATCTTCTCTACTTTCTTTGGGTCAGGAGGTGACTACATTGATGATCTTTCTCTTAGACTTTGCTGTTGCTCATAAGAACAGCAAACATTTCACTCAGCTAAAATCATTTAGAGCCCACTTGACTTGGTGTGTTCTAATGATGGCAGGATTAAATTGTGCCAAAAAGCACTGAGCATAGAAACCTTAGTCAGGATTTAAGGTTTTTGTACCTGGCTGATAAAACTGATACCATAATCAGAAAAGGAAAAACTCTGGTTTTAATGCAGAAATAAATGAATATATTTTAATAATTTTTGATGGCTACTTAATAATGACCAAAGGGACAAGTATACAAGAAAGTGCTGAAAACTACCTGAGCTATTTTTATAAATCTTACTAAATATTGGATTTTTTAAAATCCTTTGTAAGGCTGAGAACTTTTCATATAAGTCATGACTCGACTATCAGATGATGAAATTGAATATATTCAGTATCTATATGATTGTTACTCAAAATTGCTGAAAAGAAACAAATTTCATTTTAGCCTTTATAGAATTTCTCATGCCTGAGAAATATAACTACTTCTTAATATTTTGCTTGTCTTTTAAATGTATCAGAAATCACTTACATGGGTGTTTCCGGCACCCAATTCTCATTCTAAAGCTAACACCTTTTAAAATAACATTGTACTATATTCACCAGTACAGCTTGATGAAAGAATGCCTTTGTCATATTTGGCAATATTTGATTCAATAAAAACACTAAAAATAAGTTATGTGACCAAGTTCTGAATCACATGCCCAAATAAGTACATGCCATATGATGTAGTTTTGTCTAAGGAACACATGTAGTGAGTAAGCACTCATATTAAGGGAGCATTCACTGGGTTGTTATTTGTTCCTAACCTTCAGTTCTTTAGGAGAACTGGATGAAGAACACTGCAGTCAATATTATTGGCAGTGGTCAGACAGTACGAAACAAAACTTTCTTTTATTTGACTCAAAGAATTTGAAATTAAAAAAAAAAAAACCTTGTCTCTTGACCTGCTTCTGCCTTTTCATTCAACACCTGAATAAAACAGGACTCTCAGACACAATTAAAGATAATGTATTCTATCAATAATCACTTGCCTAGCTGTTTTCTGACCAGTAAAAACATTTTTGACTACAACTGAAGCCATAAATATCAAAACTGATACTGCTGCATTAATATTGATGTTTACATTTGGTAATGGTAGTAATATTTACTGTTATATTCTTTCTATTAAATGAATAAATTCCTTTATAAATTCTGTGCTCAAGACATTTAAACACCCATTCTTTGTCTGAAATGTTTCATTCAATTACTCCATTTTTATCTTGAAAATGACCTCAACAAAAAATTCCTCCTTTAATCTGTATACAAAAAAGCATATTTATTGTAGAACTTCTAAGTTTACTTTGCATTGATTTATCCTTTAATTGTTAATAATGCTATAAATTTTATAGACTGTCAAATGTCAATCTTTTCACACTAAAATTCATTTTAACCAACCAATATTGGTAAAGTTTTCAGGATATATTTAGATTAATATTGATCTGGCAGCTCAGTTTCAGTCACTTTCCCACCACTGTAAGGTTACCTTTGTGCATTTTTTATAAAGAATTTCATGGTAATTGAACTATTTAAACCCCCTATTCCATCTTGGATAGACTGTTCCACTTTAATATATTTCTTTTTTTTCTTTCTGTATTCTTTGTTAGGTGAATAAATCCTTTAATATGGTCACTAGCCTCTTGCAGTTTTACTACAATTTATTTACAAAACCATAACTTTAAGATAGAAAATTTTAGTCATGGAAAGTGTGCTTGAAACGATGATATTTCTCTACTGATCCGGCTGGCTAGTAGTACAGCTGGTAAAGAATGGTTGTACTGGTGGAAGATCTTTTCAGATTTCCTTTTGTCTCTACCAGATGTAGGCTTAGACCACTCAATGAAACTGGAATTGTTAATCAATTACATAGAACCTTCAGTACACAAGCATGTCACCAACTGTTGCCTTCTTTTCAAGGACCCTCTCTTGTACCAAATATAAGCATTCTGCTGTTAAGAAAGAAGCTTGTACTACCATAGAAACGGTACAAAAATGGTCTCACCTCTTAACTGGGAGGCATTTTACTATGCGTACTGACCAGCAAGCTATAAACTATATGTTTAATTCAAAAGGACTTGGTAAAATAAGGAACAAAATCCAACAGTGGCAAATGGAATTAGGGTGTTACAATTATGGCATTGTATAGCAACCTGACAAAAACATTTTTGCTGATGTACTCTCTCATGCTCACTGTGCAGCCGCTATTAGCGATAAGAAATTGTGGGAGCTACATGTTTGCTTTTTTTTCATCAAAATAAAAAATTTGCCCTACTCCATTGAAGAAATACAAATGTATGTCAAGAGTGCCCTTATAACACCTTTCACATTAGTCCCCCCTGGTAGCATCCCTTAAGAAAGAACTCCAAAGTGGGTGGGGAAGACAGATGGTGAATACAAAAATCAAAATTATATGGCGATCTCTTATAAATGAACCAAGAGATAACATGAGACTTCTGAAACAGAAAGAGAAAACGAAATATCAGAAAAAAACAATTTCCAATTTTCATAGTTATAGAATCATTAGATGGTGCAATATCAAAAATGTCTCTTTTTGTGTTGCAAAGGGTTATATCAGCCATAGTAGAACCAAAATCTGTAAAACAAATAAAGAAAAATAATACACTTTTAATTCAATTAAAAAACAAAAAAGACACAGAAAAATTACTAAAAATCAAGCAAATAGGCAACAATAAAGTAAAAGCTTATCCCCACCAATTTCTTAATTCAGAAAGTGATAAAATGCCCAGATCTGTCACTCTGTTCACCAGGAGAAATTAAAAATGATGACATCCTAAAAAAGCAAGAAGTAACAGATGTCAAAAGAATTCTAATAAAAAGAAATGACACAACAATAAACACAAACACATACATTTTGGCATTCAACAAACCTACTCTACCTAAAGAAGTAAAGATAGGATACTCAGTAGCCAAGGCAGAGCCATACATTCTTAACCCCCATAGATGTCACAAATGTCAGAAATTTGGTCATCTACAAAATCTTTATACAAGAGCATCAGTCTGTCAAAGATGTGGGGAACTTCAGTTGGATCATGAAGAGTCACCTTGCGAAAGGTCTCTTTTATGTCCAAACTGTAAAAAAAAAAAAAAAAAAACTCAGCAGACTCTAAAGAGTGTAACATCTGGAAAAAGAAAAAGAAATAATAAGAATAAAATACATGCAAAACATTTTGTTCCAAGAAGCCAGAAAACAGGTCAAATGTTATTCACTTCCAACATCAGATGTAAATATCGCTAAAATATGAAATCATCAAAATCACATTCAAGAGAACAATGCAATAAGAAGACAAAATCTTTCAACTCTAATAAATGAATTAAAAAGTCTAATAGAACTATTAAAATGAAGTATATCACACATAAATCAAACTCCCATAGACAAAACAAATCCTATCCTGTCAACCTCAAACAAAAAAGTATCTATATGTACTAAATAATTAACTCCAAAAATCACAAGCCAAAGTACAAAAATCCTTATTACCAGCAATACATTTTTGAAAAAAAAAAATATATATTTTTGAAAAATATTACCAGCTATACTTTTTTAAAAAAATATTACCTGCAATAGATTTTTGAAGGAAAAATATTACCAAAAACAAATAAAAATCCTGTTGGCATTAAATAACCCATTGAGGTTGATATGCTGTAAAATCTAACCAAACTATCCTTAATAACCAAATGTATACATACCTACATCCCAGTAAGGGATCAACATCAGCCAATGACCTAACTATATGCTCTGCACTAATTTTTATGGACTTTCAATGGAAAGTTCAGATGACCAATGCGGTAGTGACCATTCACCTACTTTCGTAAATATAACGCCAGAAGAAAGGAATCCAAAATGGCAACTGCACAAAGCTAATTGGCTAAAATTCAATGAATTCTGCTCATCCCAAATCAACATGGAAATTCCCAATGAACCAGAACCAATAGTCTCCTTTACAAACATACTAACACAAATATCAAAACAATATGCAAAACTTTCTTTAAACCACATACCAAATCAAGACCCTGGTTCACAGCAGAATGCAGAGAAGCAGTTAAAACCTGGAAAAAATGCTAAGGATATTCTTACACACTCCAACAAAAATCAACCTACAAAACTACAATCAAAGCTCCAGCAAAAGCAGACTGTAAAATTCAAAAATTCAAAAGAGAAACTTGGAAAACCTACATCTCCAAATTAAACAACAAAATCCCAATTAATAAAACATGGGAAATAATAAGGAAAATTAATGGAAAAAAAAAACATCAGAAATTGCAATAGTCCATTTAACCAAAACAAATGGAGATAAATGCACTGGAAAAAAAGAAATAGCTAACTTAATAGCAATAAAATTTCAAAGAAACTTCTCAACAAATCATTACACTCCCAAATTTCAAAAATATAAAAATATTATGCAACAAGAAAAACTTCTATTCACTTCAAACAATAAAAAATTCAATATTCTCTTTACTTTGACAGAACTAAAAGACTCCATAAACAAAAGTAAAAACTCTGCAATTGTTTCAGATGAAATCTATTACCAATTTTTAAAACACCTGCCAGAAGTCTTTTAATACATCTCCAGATCTTCAATGAGATATGGTATTCAGACAAATTTCCAAAATTATGGCTTGAGTCTATCACCACTCTAATTCCTAAACCTGACAAAAACTATTCCAACCTGACAAACTATCAACCCATTGCACTAACAAGTTGCATTTGCAAGACAATGAAGAGAATGGTAAATACTCAACTAATGTGATACTTGGAGAGAAACAATCTCTTATCTAGTTACCAAAGTGGATTCTGAAAAAACCAAGGACCAATGATCAACTTGTATGGCTGGAATACTTTATTTGTGATGGCTTTGTTCAAGGTCATCATGCGATATCAATATTCCTTGATTTTGAAAAAGCCTATAACACCAAATAAAATATGGTATCCTAAAAGACATGCACCAGATGGGAATAAAAGGAAGAATGGCTCTATTCATCCAAAACTTCCTATCAAACTGAACATTCAAAGTACAAAATAGAAATACAATATCAAACACACATATGCAGAAGGCAGGAGTACCTCAAGGTAGCATTTTCAGTTACACTATTTATTTTGAGAATAAATAGTATATTATCAAAACCATTAATGCAGGAATTGAAAAAATCCTATATGTAGATAGTCTCTCAATATCATACTCATCACCAAATATGCCTTCCCTTGAAAAATATTTCCAGATATGTTTAAACAAGATAGAAAAATGGACAAATGAAAATGGATTCTATTTCTCCAAAACAAAAACTGTTTGTATGCATTTCTGAAAAAAAAAACAAGCCTACCACCTTGACCCAGAAATTGAATGGACACATAATTTCCATAGTCCAACAAATAAGATATCTAGGAATCATACTAGATAGCAAACTTAACTTAAAAGCACACATTGATTACCTTAAACAAAAATGCTTCTAAAAGTAATATCAAAACTAAACTGGGATGCCAACCAAAAAGTAATGTTCAGAATATATAGGTCCCACATCAAAGCAAAACTAGACTATGGATGCATTATTTACAGAATACATGAAAACTCTATCTTAAAAAAACTACAAACCATACAAAATCAAGGCCTGAGACTAAATCTCAGAGCCTTCCAGACTTTACCGATGCAACATCTCTATATAGAAGTCAATAAACCACCTCTATCTCTGAGATGGGAAAAATTATCCCTTTAATATGCACTAAAACTACAATCCAACCTCTATGGACAATCTCCAAATCTCACATAGACCTAAAATTGACACACACACACACACAAAATCAACAAAAACATATACAGAGAATTAAGAGACAAATATCATACTATAAACCATTCCACAGAGATGGATCAAAAATCCTAGATAAATAGGAACAGCAACCGTAAACAGACAAATTCACAAAGAAACCAGGTTACCAAATAATGCATCTTTCTATCTATCTATCTATCTATCTATACAGCTGAACTACAAGCCATAAAAATGGCATTTAAAATGATAGAAAATTTATAATATTCTCAGACTCCCTATCTAGTTTAACCACAATTACAGAAAAGAACACAAATCATCCTTATATTCAAGAAATCCTAGAAGCTTGTCTCCATTTAATAAAGCACAAAACAATAATATTGGTCTGGATTACTAGCCATCTGGGCATCAAGGGAAATCATGAAGCTGACACACTGACAAAAAAGGAAACAAAAATGAAAATAACCAACATTAAACTCTTATATACAGATTATAAAAACAAAATTACATAACACAAGAGAAAATGGCAAGCAATTTGGGACACATTCCCAAACAATAAACTATATGAACATCAGCTAACAATAAGAAAAGAGAATATAGAGCCATTAGTTGATCGCAGACAAGACCTAGTGCTCAACAGAATAAGAATTGGACACACATACCTCACACACACACACAAGGCAGAAACTACACCATGGTGTACCACTGCAATCAATTTGTCAAACATATCTTGATAGAATGTAAGAAGCATAAAAAAATATGCAGCAACTATTACCAAGCACAAAAAACCTTCTCTTCAAAAATGTACCAACTGTCCAAATAATGGGATATCTGAAGAAAATAAAATACTTCCAACTTTTATAGAAAACAGAGCTTGGATTTTGAACCACTTATGTTTTGAAATACTCCACAACTATATAACTTGTGATATTTTGAAAACAATTTTAAAACCTCACAATCACTTGAAAAAGTTTTGAAACATTCCTGAATAAAAATTCATTTTCAGCATTAAATATCCCACAGGGTTTGATATGCTGGTAAAACAAATAAACAATCACTCAGTCAATCGATCTTTAATATTATTGGCAGTTCTGCAAGAAAATAAACTATTAGAATTGAACTTATGTTATTACTTATTACATCTTAGCTATTTCAACAGAAAAATGATGAGACCCATTTGCCAATCTATTCGTATGCTTAAATTCATGCAGTCAATGTACAGAAGAGAAGACAGTAGAACAACTGCCATGAAAATATTTATAGAAAAGGCAGAGGGAAGCTACAGTGGGAAAGTGACTGAAGAAGAGATGTCAAGATCAATAACATTACAGACACTTCTTTGGATTTGTTTTAAGAATCTCATATATATCTCAGGAGCACCAGAACAAATGTGGCAACTGTATTCAATACATGGACAAATCAAATGTTAGACTTATAAATGTGTAAGATGGTGTCTAGTTAGAAAAATTGTCTGGTACAACACAGTGAACAAACTTTCTGATCAGCAAACCTATCAATTGATTCAATATAATACCTCTACAGTGGAAATCATGAGACCAAAAAAGAGAATCATATAGAGATATAATAACAATACTGTTTCACTTGTGTACATACAGAAAAATGGTTAGTTTTAGCATGATAATAATGGAAAAATGAATCATTTGCATACAGGAAACATTCTGCATTCATTGACCAGTGTTCCTGTCTTGAAATATATGAATCTTTTTCTTAAAACAGTTTTTTTTTCAAGGAGCTAAACTTCTCAAGTCCACTAAATAGTATAGCTCTTTATAATATTGATGGGAGTTTCTTCCCTAAGTTTTTGTTTAAAGTAGTGGAAAGTCAACATCTTGCTTATATCATTATTTTCTCACCTAGTTACATGTGCTATTCGTTTTTGTTGTTATTGTAGTTAGAAGTCTTCAGCTGATGTAGTTTTTATTAAAATTCTTTGTGATTTTGTAGATCTGTTACAGGCAATTTTATTATTTATTGTTGTAATCTTTGTATTTATAGAGATGCATTGAAATCATTTAGTGGTAATATGATTCTGTTTTAATATAAAAAGATGACAAATTCATAAGATGTTCATTCCTTTTAATTTTAAAAATTATGCAATATTTGGAAGATAATCCAGAGATTGGAATGACAAAAGTTGTACTGTACAGCAAGTTGGCCAGTTGAGGCTAACAGATTTTGTAACTATATTGCATATTCCAATATATTGCATAACTGAAGAGACACTTTATATGTAGAAGCAATATTCTGCATATGTCTTTTTATTTGAATTTTTAAAAAAAAAAGTGACAAGTCAAAAACAAAAGCACTTTTCATTTAATTAGAAATGATGAAATCCATGTTAATTTCATTTTTCAGATTCCAGCAAGTGTCTCCTCTCTTCAATTATTGTAGAAAAATTGACATGACATTAATTAACTTCATTTCTTTGTATAATGACTTTTTTGTAATCTATCTTCAATTTATTTTCTAATTTTTATGATTGATATGTAATTGCCAATTTTTGCATAATTAAAGTATGATTCTTTTACAATTAAAAAAAAAACAAAAAAAAACCTCCTTTATATTGCACTGTAGCAGTGAAAATTACTTTGATAATGAAAGATTGCAATATATAAATTCAGAACAATTTTGGAGGAAAGATGTCTGACAAAGTTGAAAAAGGTTTCGTGTGACACATTTTGTCCTTTAGGTCTTCATCAAACCAGGTTTGTTTACATTGATATGACTACATCAATGCATGAACAAGAGCCACTGGGAGTTTAAAATGTTAAAACATAATTTTATTGTCCTCCATAATAAAGGATTGCAAAGTTGTACTGGAATATGTTGGATCCCCTTTGACCAAATGTGGCATTCATCAACTTCAGAGTTGTTACTGATGGAGTTCTAAAAATACAATGATGGTATAGGTATGTCTTTTGTAAAATCTTTCCTGTTATGACTAGCACCAATATGTTCCTATGTAAATAAAAAATAAATTAATCTACTCATTGTATTATGTGAGAATGTAATTTAAAAGAAACAAAAAAAACTATTTGGAGATACATAATTTCTGGATATATATATATATATATATATATATATATATATATAATAATAAAAATAAATACAAAACAACTAAGGATGCTGCAAGAACAGTGCTTGATGTGAAACATAAAAATATACAAACAGAACCAATGTAATAAATACAAGAAAAACTAATCTTTGTCACCATATTTATTACAATGTTTTGTCCGTTGTATGCTCCGGCCTTCTTCAGGTGGTTGGAATGTCGAACTTAACCCTTTATTTCACTCACTGGGGTAGACTGTTCTAGTTCCACGTGCCATGTTTAATGGATGCCGGTTATCAGTTATCTCCTGTTAATTTCCCTCTGAAAGTTTTCCACTGCCTTAACCGGGTATTGAACTCACACTCTTTGGATCCTGTCTCTGGATCTAACCAATGCCTTTATCCTTGAGGCAACACAGATTAGGACAAGAGTCTGAATAATGTACATAATACCTAATCTCAGACAGATACTGAAGAAAAATTAAGATTTTACTTTCCCTAACTTGGTTTCATGTAGACACCTAACATTACAATTGATGAGATGACTTTGTTGTGATAAGACAGTAATATCCGAGTATTATTTTTCTCATATATATAATTATTAGGGAATGGATTAAATTTGACATATTGTTATTTTTAATTTATTCTGTTTAAACCTTATTTTTGATGGATACTCATATTCAAATAGAAACTCAGTTTTTTTATTAAACAGTATTTTTATCCGATCCAAATACATTTACCGGCATGAATAATATATATATAATCTTCAAACATTATTTTTAGAGGATACTGGTATTTAAAATAGACACCCCATTTTTATTTTAAACAGTGTGTATTATTTATAAAGAATCATAATAAATAAAATGTGCTCTCCAGCCTGGTTTGAGCCTGTATCCCTCTTATAAGGAAAAAAAATAGTGTTTGATCCAGTGTGCATAGCCACAGTGTGTCACATCCCACAAGGTTCTATTTTTTTTTTTTTCTTTTTAAGAAATGCATTCTTCCAAATTTACATTTTTTTTTTTTTGAAAGCCCATAATTGCTCAGTTTTGTATCTGAAACATAAAACAAAGTAATTTCTAAAGAATACATGGATTTCTTTTTAATCTGACATTTTTATTACTTCAAACATTATTTTTAGTGGCTACCCATAGCCACTAAAAGTAATAAGAGTGTTGGATTAATTATGATTAATTCTTTAGAAATATATTTACCTGATCTGAAAATTTCTAAATTTTATGCATGCATAATGTAACCCATTGTTGGGAGAGCAAAAGTATTTTCATTACAGCAATGGATAAGATAATCTGACAGAGCCCATCTCTCTTCAGGATGGTTTTGGATTTACAGTTTTCCTTCTCTTAGAATAGTTGCCTTTCTTTACCAAGGCTAAATAAACCAGTCTAACCTTCTATTTCACTCATAGAAGAAGGGATGCTTTTCCAAAGGGTATTTGTGCCAAGTCCAAAGTCTTAGCCCACATTTGTCTTACTGATTTATTTTTTTTTTCATACCAATTGCACCCCATAATGCAAGGACAGATATTATTTAGGTTTAAAAAATTATCTGTAAGATGACTGTAGTCACAGCATCAGTGATGTTGCCCTGGGATTCTTAGGAGTTTTAAGTTTATCCAACATCAGACTCTTTCACTCAGGTTACTCTGCTGCTGATGATCAAATGCCAAGACATGTCTGTGCAACAAGTCATATGAAAATATCAATTGCAGAATGCAAATGGTTTTAAGATATTTTTAAACCCTAAAAAACCCCAAATCAGCTTTCCTCCATTAATTGTGAACACTGTTTTCTAGAAAGCTAAATGTTCCTTTTGCAGGCTTAACTTTGATACAGAGAAATAAGAAAAGGGATTAATCTATAAAAGAAATTGATCTAATGTTGGAAATTTAATCTTAAGGAAATTTATTTTCTTGGAATTTTCTAAGATTACATTGTGTTGTCAAGTGTGGCTTGTTGACCCCCACTACAACTTGATATGTACATTTGTATTGTATAGTCAATTGAGGGAACAGAAAAAAGCACTAATGAGCTTAATTAAATTGTTAAATAGGAATTTTATATAAAATATAAACAGAAGAATTATTACTACTATACTGAATAAAATAACTGAATAATATTCACAGAACTTGCCAAAACTAACTGGGGAAAAATGTTTTATTTCAGAGATCTAGAGAAAAATTATGAATATTGCTTATCTGAATCTCTATGAATGTGCAATTGTACGAATTAATTGAAATTTGTGGCAGGATCAGTCAATTTGATTTTGATCAGGATGACTTTGTGTTGCTTTATTTGACTTACTGTTCTCCTATTTATAAACCAAACTAAGTTATATATATAGTTTTGTTTATATATATATATATATATATATATTATATATATATATATATTATATATATATATATATTATATATATATATTATATATATATATATATATATATTATATATATATATATATATATATATATATATATATATATATATATATATATATATATAAAACTTTGAAGGAGACTTCACTTCATTCTATTTTGTTTAACCTGATTTTACCCTTGACTCAAGACTTCATTGGAGAATTTACTTGATCCATGACTTTTGACATGCCAGCATTTGAGCTCCTAATATTTTATTTTTTTTATTTTGTCTTTACTTTTCAATCTGAATTACCAGTGACCACTAGATGATTATTAGGCCATCTTGCTAGCATTTAAACTAACAAGGTACTATGAGGTCTTTTATTAGGATGCAATATCAGGCTATTGAAAAGTTACAATCCCCATTTATAGATTCTTTTGGGAAACCAAGATGGAAGGTAGGGCTGCATTCCTGATCCAAAGCATTCTTGGTTTTATCTTTTTTTCCATCCTATTTCTATGTAACAGCAAATCTTCATTACAACTTCTTTTTTTTATGGTTGTTGGATGTGCAGAGTTAATAAGTCTTTCTCCCCATTTCATTAATAGGTAGGAATAGGCATGTATGCAACAGATGTTAATAAAGTAAATCATTTCAAATATATTTTTTGGAATGATTTTTAATCAGAGATTAAAATTAAATTTTGCTTTCTAATTAATTTTGATATTTAAATCAGAAATAGTTTGCAAATATACTAACAGTTTCTTTTCTTGCACTTCTTGATTGTGGAACTCCCTTCCAGCTCCATGCTTTCCAACCATCTTTAATCTTCAAAAATTTAAATGCAATTTCAATTGCTATCTACTGTCCTCCTGGTTATTTTTTCCTCTTCCCACTCATTATTAATGTTTTTGTTCCTAATTCTTCCACACCCTGTAATCCCTAGTGTCTTAGTGGCTTTACTGCCTTGCATGGGGTTATATCAACTAAAAAAAAAAAACAAATAAATTATCTAATTTATTATTATGGACCTCAAATGGTTATAAATAAGCTTAAAAAGTCTTTACACATTCTGGTAGGAATAAATCTTTTGCTAATACAAAATGCTGCTGCTGCTTGTATGTGTCATGTCCCTTCAGGACATTGGTGATCTTGGCTCTCCATAATTTCCTGTCCTCTATAGCTCTTAATAAATTTTGTCTTTTTGTTATCTCTCCTAAACTTTGCTCCACCATCCATTTACACAAGCTTGTTTTCTTCTGTCCCTCTTGCCTTCAATCTGTCCTGTGAGTATCAAATTTTCCAAGCCCTCTTTCTTCATTATGTGCCCTAGAAATTTCAACTGTTTCTTCCTGAAGTATGTGTCTTTTTTGTTTCCATTTTCTCTAAAACTTCATCATTGCTCACATGTTCAGTCCTTGGTATTCTCAGTATCCTTCTGTAGAACATTTCTGTTACTTCATGTTTCTTCATCTCTGAGGAGATTGTCCAGCATTCACTGCCTTATAGGAGGACTGATATTATATGACAGTTCAGTATTATTTTCTTTGTTTCAAATGAAATTTTTCTGTTTCTTAATACTTTGCTTAGCTTTTGGAAGACATCTTTCATTATCCTAATGTACCTCCAAATCTCAGTGTCACATGGACTGATATAAAACCCTAAATAGAATCATTTGATATTATTATTTTTTCTTTCAAGTGAAAGAATCCGCCACCTTCCTACCCTACTTAGTGTCATTAGACTCACCTGTGGAGAATATGGTCACAACCTCACTATGGTAGGTGTTACAAATAGATTTTTACAGGATGGAGTTACTATCTCTATATACAACCAGTTTTGAATTCAGGATTTTCCTTCTAGCTTGATTGCCAACCAATGCTAGAGTCTTCATTCAAATTTAACCCATAGCTAAGTTTACAAAATACAAATGAGTAAAATATTGAGCATCTTTTGGTGCTTATTTCAAAATAGTTATTCTGATTTTTCTCATCGTATTAATTCTATTAATTTATTTGGGTTTGAACTTTAACCTATTTTTTTTCTTTTGTCCCTCAATTAGCCAAAAGATTTTGGTTTTGCATTTGATTTCCCAGATTTGGATAAATTTAGAAAAATTTGTTCAACTTCATGATTGTTTTTAAGCAATCTAGGTATTAGTTACGCATTAGTCAATTTAGTCACTATTTTAACAAATCAAAAAGCAAAAATATATACACCACTATTAGTATGTATGGAAAGTACCTCATTCTGGACATGACAATAAACTACATGCGGCAGCAAATCCTCTGATTGGGGGGGGGCTTCTGAAGTTAATTTCAAAGGATAAGTCCCTATTCAAAAAATATTTGTATTAGTACAATCAGATACTGTTTTGTTTTCTTCCACTTCCTTTATTCTGTGGGTAGTTTTTTAGCTAGTATGAAATAATAATAACTCCCTTTAGGCACTCTCTTCAAATTTGGGTGAGCTGAAGAAGACAGAAATAAATTTGCAAGCCTAAGTGAAATTGCTTTTGGACCAATAAAAACCTTGTCTTTACAGAAATTAAATGTTGAGCCAAGACAGAAAAGAAAATAGCAAGCCTATGCAAAATCCTTTTTGATATAAAATGTTGAAAAAAATTAAATTAACAAGAGAAGAGTGTCTGAAGTCATGTGAAAGATATTGTTTCTGTTCATGCATCCAGCATTCAGATTTTCACCAGTGTCAAATTATATGACAATTATATTATCGGCTTTTCAAAGAACTTTATTTCAACAATCCAAGAAAGTTAAGTATTTCAAACTATCCCTCTTGGTCTACTTTTGAATGTATGTAACAAACTCTCTTACCTTGGTTTTAAACATTTTTGAATATTATTTTGTATCAGATCATTTAATCTGTTGTATGAACATTTACTCTTCATGACAATTTCTTGAAATTTCAGATCTATTTTCCTGAAAGGAGCTACTGTCACAACTTTATGCAAATAAATTTGTAAATAAATTCCTCATCTTGTTTTGTTAAAAATAACCCGGGTATTTCCTTATTCTTACAATCCACCATTGTCTTGGCATGGGTAAATTAGCTGTTGATTTTAACGCTTGAAGCCCCATGCCACTATAGTTTCACTGGCTTACAGTCAGTTTAAAATAATGCTTCAAAATTGGGAGAATCTGCCATTATGAAATGAAATATACAACTTAATAGTATATGGGACAGAGTAATGTAGAAAAGCTGAAAAGTCACAAATTGCAGGCATAGAAAAACTGAAAAGTCACAAATCCAAATAATGTTCTCTCAACCATCAGCATTTACTGACACTGAAAAATGTCAATCATGTATGCCTGTAGGCACAGCCACAGATTGGCTATGATTTGTTGATGACCAAGCATCACCATTCCGAAATAAATTAGCACAACTGCAAATTTAGTAGTGATGCAAAGATGAAAGACTGTCTTCTCCAAACAGCCAATTATTCAAGAGAATACAACTCTTACCTACACCAGATACACTCTTGAAGACTTTTTTGAACTTGGTCTGGTTATCTTCTCTAAGTAGCAGTAATAATATTAATAACATAGTGGAGTCATAGTGTTGAGAGGTATATATGGGTTAAAGTTTTAGAGTAAACGCTTATAAAGTTAAATATTATGATAATGATATGATAGATTAATGATATGGTGGTGTCACTGTCTAAGATGTGCACATGAAATATGAGAAGCTTTGTAAATAAGTTTTTAAATCTTGTAAAATAGAAAAAGATATTTAAATAAACTAATACTTTTAATTGGCCTTAATATTATTAAAATGTATCATCTTAAAAAATTATAAGAGCAGTAACTGCAAAAACATCAACAGCAAATACACGACTAAACAAAATAAGCAACAATACATGTTTGTAGGAACCATGTTGATAATATTAATAATACAAAATACTTGGCTTACTTTCACTAGTAACAGAATTACATAAAGGAAGATCTAGATAAAAAAGCTGAAGGTAGTAATAGGTGAGAAAGAGGAAATAATTGCAATCTTTGATCTTGGGCTGTTTGCCTTCTCTTTGAACATATGCCATTGTCATGGCAACCTGATGCAGGTGTGTAAAAATCATAAATATTTAGCTGTGACAGATTTAATAAATCTCCTCCCCAAAAGTTTTTCTATTTTCTCAAAAACTCTCTTCCAAATTTTCTTATCCACATTCTGCTTTCTTATTTACCTTTTACTTTTTTTTCTTTGAGAAGATTCTGTTAGCTTCTATTTCTAGATTCTTTGCTGCAGAAACAACATCATCTATTCTGCTTTGCATATGCTCACAAATGATAAAAAAAAATATTCCTGTATTATACTTATTTTTGCTTTTCCTTATTTTTGAAGACACTCCACATAGCAGAGTTGCAGGATGTGCAAGAATTGAAATTTCTAGACATGTGTAAAGTTGCTAAAAACAAACAAACATATTAATCTTTTCTTACTGGATGTTTTCAGATACATACAATCTATTCTGTTCAGTTTGATACCAATTCATAGGCTGTATTTGGTTGGGTCAAATATGTCAAAAATACACTTTAAAAGCAATCAGACAATTTTCCAGAAAGGGAATATGAAAATTAGAAGCTATAGCCATCTTCAAAAGAAATAGAAGAGTAATTTTGGCTTTGGGCACCATTTTATAACATCTTAAAATGTAATTTATTATCGCAACAAAAATATAAATCATTGGAATTAATTTATATTACTTGAAATGATAGCCTTTAAATTAACCTATTTTGTAACTTCAAAGTGCTGAAATCTGCAAAAACATTTAAATGAAAAACAAAAAGAAATTGTTTTCTATCCTTAAATATGTTAAAAATATCAAGAGGAAATCATAAGAGAAATTCTCTAAACAATGGGATTCATATTGATAAAGTTATTAATCATCTGTATCACAATAGTAATCATTATGTTATCATTTCTGTATGAGGTGCATATAAATCCAATATAATTTTGTTCTTGTTTTTTTTTTTTAGCTTGGTTTTGTCTTAATCAAAAGGTCATTTAATTCTAAGGATAATGCAGTTAAATATCTAATTCAGAAAATTTCTGTTAAGAATATTATTATCTCTTGCATTGTATGATACTTATAACAAGTTTGGAGATATTGGGTTGCACATAAATTAGCTATATTTAACTTTATACACAGGCACACATGTAAGTAAAATATTTGAAGAAAATAAAGCCTGAAAAAGTTAATTTTATCATTAATTATGAAAAATGAGCAAAAAATTGTATAAGATTTGGTTGAGTTTGGGAAGATGACAAAAATTCAATGATTATGAGTTTTTGTGTATGTTTGTCTTTTGTATTCATTTTGTTTGTATCTTTTTTATTGATTGATAATAGAAAGCTTAAGTTAAAACAAAATTATTATATGTTTAGATACCTCTTCAAATATAATCATTGAATTTAAACTCAATAGTATTGTTTGATAAACTGGAATCTCAACTTGAAATTTGAAAGCTGTTCTTTTTATTTCTTTTTTTTAATCATTTCATCCTAAACAAAGCCACTAAGACACAGGGAGTTACTAAATGTGAAAGAATATATTTTTAATGAGCAAGAACAATAAAAGAAGAGAAATTAGGATAATGATTGATATTGCATTAAAATTTTTGAAAATCAAACTTTATTGAAAAGCAGAAGCTGGAAGAGTTTCATAAGCAAGAAATTCAAAAGAAACTGTTAGCATAGAAGTTATCGTTGCATCAAACCATTTCAACTGTAAAATGATGAGATCTTCTTGCCAAATCTTGTACTGCACTTAAATTTATAGAGTCTAGGTACCATAGAGAAAAGTTTGTCAGAACAATTACCATGAAAGTATTTATAGGAAAGGCAGAGGAAATCTACATTACGGGGGGTGGAGAAAGTGACTGATGAGTTTATTTTAAAATTGGATTCTAACTTTTATGAATATGCCTTGGCAACAGTGATTTATATGCATTGTTATCTGATTGGTAATATACTGTATTACTGTGCCAGCACTGATTGTATAATATATCGACACAAATTAAAAATATTTTAAAACATTCTAATGAGAATTGATGAACCGGGTCTAGCTACTTTATTTTTGATAATTACTGTCAGAAAAAAATTAAGTGTTATTGATTATGTAATAAAATGTCTAAATTAATTTAAAGGTTTGTCTTAAATACAATTATTCAAGGATAATAAGAAGCAGTTAATATACATTGAATGTTTTAATTACAAATTACAATGTTTCTTTTGTTTATATATAAGAAATAATTTCAAAATGTGTGCAATTTTTGTTTTACACAAATGTTGCAACCGAGTTCAAGCAAGTTTTATGGTTTATCCCAATTTCTTAGAAAAAGTATTAAAAAAAAAAGGGTTGAGCTGTCATGAATTATAATTCATAGTTTGTAATGAGCTGGAAAAACTTTTATAATATTATCTATTGGTATATATTTTATATGTATTTTTTATAATTTTATCCATTGATAGGGAGAGATTATTTTTTGATTACATTAGACTTTTTTAATTCAAGCAGTGTAAAAAAAAAAAAAAAAAAAAAATTAATAATACAGTCAAAAAATTAACCTCTCTTTACCAATGGATAAAGTTATACAAATTTACTGACTTATTACAAACCAATGTTATTTCACTTTTAACGATGATTTTTATAAGCATAAATCATAGGAAAGCAAAATCCAAATATTTAATATAATTCTTGTGAGCAATGTTTAGTAAACCTATTCTGCAGAACATTGTTAGTATGGTGAAATAAGTTTTTAATATTGTTTATATAATATTTTATACAATATTAAATATCACTTCTTTTCTATATTGGGTTCTTTTAGGACATGTATCATCTTGACCCTCTTAAACTTCTTGTTTTTGTTGCTCTAAATAACATGTTCCCCTTTTATCACCCTTGTTTTGTATTTTTACTCCTTGTTCTGTTATCCATTTACTACCTAAGTAGGTTACTCATTGTTTCCTTCTTGTTTGTCTTGCCTTCATTATGCTCTGTGAGTGCTAAGTTCTCTAAGCCTTCTTTCCTTATTGTTCTCCAAAATTTAAGCTTTTTCTTTCTCATTGTTAGTAGCAATTTCTTTGTGGTCCCTATTTTCCTGGGAACTTTCTTATTTTTCACCTGCTCTTTCTATAGAATTTCATCAGTAAAACACACTTGGTCATTTCAAGTTTCTTCATCTGTAAGGATTCTGTCCATCATTCATGGCCCTATAGAAGATTAAACATTACTCACACAAACATTTTATTATTTTGCTTTCTATAGATTCATATAGTTCAGTTTCTTCTCTTAATGTTTTTTACTAAGTTTATATTTATATGAAGCAATCTTCATGAAATTTCTTGAGAATACTTCATCACTTATTGTAAACCTTTATATATATTTTAAATTAGGCAAACCTGCTAAATTTAATCATGCGCTTTGATGTATGTACTTGACATATTAAATGAAATCCTTGATGAGCTGCAGACTGCTCTGGCTCATATAAAACCTGGAAGATATATGCAAAGTGTAATGACTTAAGCAACTTTAGGTAATTTCTACTGTTTTTAACAACAAAATTTATATGTTAAAAACTAAAGACAGTGACTAGTTCCTATATAATTACAGCAGAATAGGCTTTATAGCAAGCTTGTATGAGTGCAATTAGAATTGAAAAGAAACACATTTTCATTGCCAGTGAAAAATGGCTAGAAATTAAGGAGTGCCTACAACTGACCCTTTTTGACTCTTTGTGTGTAAGAGAATGTAGTGAATTATGACAGAGGTCAAAGAGGCCCAGGGTTGCATTTACTTTTTGCAATACTAGAATGGAATCAGGAATAAAATAACTTACCTCCAGCATGGGCAAAGATATGAATGTGCCTCATGTGTAAACTGTCCAAAGGAGAAAGAAATGGTGGCTTCACAGATTACATGTTTAAAATAGCTAGATCCTAGAGTAAGATATTCTCTTACAAGATTATCTTTGTGCATATGCAAATTTTGGTTGTCAATTATACATAAAAATGGAAAGAATGACGTGATGAGGAAAAAGGAAAAAACAGTTGATTGCTGTGGTGAACTGGCTAAATGTGTCACGGTTGAGAGAGAAGAAACTGATTGTAGGCATTGGTTGCAAGAAAAAGTTTAAAGCTTTTTGCTACAGAGATTAAACTAATGAAATTACTGCAATTTTATCCTTTTAAAATATTATTTTGTGTCATTTAAGTAATGCTCATGTAAGGAGTAACTTAGCTTTTGTTTCTTGATTTTTTTTTTTTTTTTTTTTTGCTAATATTTTGTGTCTGATACAGATTGCCCTCCTGTAAATTTAGAAATTTTCATATTTTCATAGAAAGTTTGGTTCTATTGCTCAATTTCCAATTTGCTTTATCAATTTGCTATTGATAAATATTAAAACGTTACAAATTTATTCTATTCTTATCCAATTTATGTTACTAAATATTTTTTTTTATATTTTTATCTGTATACATGAAGTCCTTTTTGCTGGAAGGACACTCATCATTAAAATCAGACAGTTGAAATTTGTGGGGAACCTTTATGATGAAGTTCATCTTGGAAAATTTAATACTTTGTGGATATATTGAAGAGAAGAGTAGCTTGAGGGGAAAATAATGAGTAACTTACCTAATGAGTATTTAGAAAGGAAATTTGGATAATTTACATACATGTTTAATACATCTAAGCTGGCAAGAGCTGGATATCTATTAAATAACCATCAGTGTGCTGAGTTTTATAACCAAAATATATTCTTCCTACTGACGAAGACATATTCTTATTTTCACCTAAGGGTCTAAATCTCTCTCTCTCTAATATATATATATATATATATATATATATATATATATATATTGTCTTCCATCCTTTTCTGAAAGCAGAAAGAATAGCTTTTAGGCTTGAATGTTATCATCTTTGATGGTTATATATTGAATATATATAATATTGTATCTTTTGGGTTTTCTATTTTATTTACTGTGCACATTTTTTTCGGTCTTTGATAGAGCTCTGACAAGATAGGAATGAAAATTGGTTAAGCTTTTGTGCTTTTTTCCCTCTGTTTTGTTTTTCAGTTTACCACTCACAGTAGTTATAAAGTTTTTGCTATTTTTTCTCATTGATTGATTTTAATATATCAATTTTCATTGGAATTATTAGTGAGCTTGTGTAAATGGATGGATGAGCAGAAACAAGGAGGTATGATAAAGAATTAAACGTTCCCTAAAGCTATAAGAGACTGCAAGTTGTGGAGGACTACGATTGCCCATATGCTAAAAATGCACAGCCTATAATTGATGGTTATGCAAGTAGTATTTTATAATTCACAATAAATATGTCTTTCTATAAGAACATGTTTTACAAGAACGTCATTAAATTTTCTAACTAGCATTTTGAGATGTCATCAATATTTAGCTACCTTAATAAGCTTTACAACTCTGATCTTTCTCAACACATTTGAGTGATACTCGTTTTTGATCAGTATCTATCAAATATTTGTAAGTTTTTAAACCTATTTTATCATTTCTTGCCTTCATCTAAAACATGAGAGATCATGATTAAGAATTTGTGATATTAAATCACCCTCTGTTTATAAAATACAAAATACACAACACAACTGGATCATTTATCATTGTATAATAATTACATCTTGTTGACTAAGATGTGTTTTAGTTATATCATTGTATAGTGGTGAGCAAAAGAAATGAGTCACTTAGTTAAAAAAAAATAAAAATCAATTTGGTTAATTTTTATTAAGAATCTTTATGTGTTTAACAATGTAATTTCAGAGCTTGTATCTATGGTCATTCAGTACTGTAGTACAAGTTACTGCATTCAGATTAACATGGTAAGAAAGGAGTACCCCCCACACACACCCTTTTTTTTAAACTACATCTTTGCACTTGGGATAACAGATGTCATTAGCAGAATTCAAAAGGTTTGCTGAAACATGGGACTTTCAACACATAAAATCCAGTTCATTAATTCCACCATCAAATGGAGAGAGAGAGAAAAGCAAGCTGTGAACGCACTTATTAAAAAGTGTAGTGAGAAAAAGAAAAATCCTTATTTAAACTTGCAAGAACTAAGTAAATCTGTAGACAAAGTTGGAAAATCTTCTGCACAGCTTCTAATGAGCCGTTGTCTAAAGACATTACCTACATCACATTGTTCACTCTATACACACACAGAAAATCCATCTATAGTTCAGAAAGGACATGCTGATTGCCAAAAATGTCAATAAAAATATTAGAACCAACATATAGGAAAAGAACTTGCATCTTCGAAAACAAATGATTGCATATGAGTACAATTAGATGACAAAACTTGGTCATCGACAATTGCCCATAATAAATGGGACAAACCAATATCATACATTGTCACAATTGCCTCAGGACGAATATATAGAAGAAATAGATGACACTTACACCCATCAGGAGAGAATGACAATCATAGTAACCACAGATCAGTACTTTTTTTTTTTTTTTTTTTTTTTAGCATTTCACCCCAAGCAAAGCAGGAAGCCACTAGCACGCAAGGGGTTACAGAGAGTTGGAGCTAGAGCAAATAGGAGTAATAGAGGAAAGGATGAAGAGGAGGATAGGGGATAGATCAAGGCATCTGGAGATGTCGATTGACATTACATTTGAATAGTTGGAGATTATAGCTATCAGGAAAACAGGAAGAGGGGAGGGAGTTCCACAGGGGAGAGGTGTGTGACATGAAGCTATTGGAGTACAAGAGACAGCTATTTTTAACAGTTTCGACACTAAAAGGGTGTGAGCAAGATGTCAGCCTAGTAGAATGCTTAAATTCATGAAGTTTGGGAACCAGCGAAAGCAGCTCCTCAGAGCAGTTACCATGAAAGTATTTGTAAAAAAGACAGAGGGAGGCAATGGCACGTCTGTAAGAGAGCGACTGCAGATGAGATGCCAGATCAGGGTCAATTACATTGCATATCCATTTCTGGATCTTATAAAGAACATCGAGACAAACATAAGGGGCACCAGACCATATATGGCAGCAATACTCCATGCAAGGGCAAATGGTTGATTTGAAGGATCGACTCTGGCAAGAAAAATTTCCTGGTGTGGCACAGGGAGCCAACTTTCCTTGCGGTGGATGAAGCTATTGACTCAATGTATTTGTTCCATCTCAGGTAAGCAGTCAATGTGAGGCTGAGTAGTTGCAAAGAGGAGCTCTCGAGAAGTTGAGCATCAGACATTCTAATGTGAGGGAGGGATGGTTCTCTGTGGTGAGAGCAGTTCTGTTTTAGAGGCATATCTGATGAATTAACATGATGCATAACTATGAAGAATGAACTCTGTTGGACATTGTTGAGCAGACACCTTCAAATATGCCACACAAGCTGGCAGAATTGTCACTAGAAGCTGTTTGTGTTATGAACAAACCCACCAGATAGAGAACAGAAATTTAATAATGTCCAATATAATGCCAATTCCAAGAACTTGATGGTAGTTTACCCCTGTGGTTGCTTGTATGTCATAACTGAGTGATATATATATATATATATATATATATATATATTTATATAATTACGTAATTATTTTTTATCTGTCAATAATGAACATTATAATTCTTGTATCTTGGTATGGAAAATGCAATTACTGTTTATACAAGCCAATCATATTTCAATATAGCATCAAACCTACAACTCCTAATAGCTGGTTCCACCATAGGTTGCTACAGACAAACACACAGTTTTTGTCTCTTTATTTACAGTTGTTTAGTATGACACGTTAACACAATACAAAACAGAAAGGCATGAATCCATTTTTTTCTCCTCCAACTATGTTAAAAAGCCAGGTAGACTGCTTTTTCTTGGGTGAAAAACAGTCAAAGAGAAGCAAAGATATCTCGGCAATTCTCAGATAATAAAGAAAAGGAATCTGGAGTCATAATTGCTCCTTTCTGAAGGAATACAGCAGTGTTTCTCGACTTTTTTAGGTAACAACACACCTAGGAGCAAATGAAAATATCATGGCCCAAGGGTATACATTTAAATATTATGAAATAAAACCATATTTTTTCAAAAAATACACACACAAATATGAACTTACATTATTTCAGTGTTTCTATTCAATATGTACAGCTTATTTAGTGTGAAACCTGTGCCTGTTGTTTTGTTTTTTTTTTTTTTTTTTTTTAGCAATTTCTTCAATGTTTGGTTGAATGTGGAATAATAGGCTTTCATTTCTCCTTCTGTTGAGTGTAGCCTAAGTCACATAAATAAGAAGTAGAAAATTGCAATAAAATTGATAGTCTTTTTAGCTAAAGTGATATAAAAGGTTTAATACTTATTCATTTATTCAAATACTAATGTTGTACCATATATATGACATTGTGCAGCACACTTGATAAAATCCAGAGGAGAATCAGTAATATTACTGGTCCTAATCTGACAGCTCAGATTCAGTCACGGCAGCAAGGTTGCCCTTTTCTATACATACTTTCACAGTAATTGTATCGATGAACTCTTCACTATGGTATCTAGACTTTATGAATTTAATTTATTAGACTGGTATCAAGATCTCATCAATTTACAGTTGAGTTGACTAGATATAACCATCAATTTTATACTAACAGTTTCTTTTCTCACACTTCTCACTTGCAGAACTCCCTTCCACCTCCATGATTTCCAGTCAACTTTAATCTTCAAAAAATTAAATGCAATGTCAATGATTATCTAGTGTCTTCCTGATTACTTTTTTTCTTTTTGCTCATTCCATACCCAGTAACCCCTTGTATCTTAGTACCTACATAGGGTTCTGTGAAACTGATCCAAGTAATTGCTTACTAACTGTCCAAGTCTCTGCCAACTGAAAAACAGCACAGCATTCCAAAGACAAACACTGTCTTCATCCCTTGCATACTCTCACAAATGAGACAGTGTCATTTTCTTCTACGGGGGGGGTACTTGATTTTTAAAAGATTATCAACACTTGGCTAAATAAATCATTTTACATTCTAATATGGTCTCCTTGACTATCTAAAATCTTCATCAGGGGCCAGTCCAGCAGTACACTTATCAAGGACTACTACAGGACCACATGCTTTGTGGGAATCTAGATTAGAGATGATAGCAGAAACCATGCATATCACTCAACAGAGACTCAGTTCTAAGTGGAAAGTTAGACAAGGATACTCCAGATGAATCAAGAGTAGAGTTAAAGGAGAATCTTTGGGGGGAAAAACATTCAGCTTTATTAGCTGAAGATGTTAATACCTCAAATTGATTGAGGAGAGGAGGAATAGAATGCTTTCTATTATTTAGTACAGTGTTACAGAGCTGTCAATAATCATGAGAGCCAAAGTTGTTAGATGCAGTATGGTGCTTCATTCATTCAGCAAACAGAAGCATAGATCCTTTGAGGACACATTTACATTTGTTACATGCTGCTATAAAAGGACATCTGTTATGATGGAAACTGTTTTGCTGATATGGCTTGAAATAGTGGTTTCTGTGGGCTATAGTGGCAGAACATGCTGGAGTGAACCATTGAGAAGATTGAGGTTTCACCTGGTATTCCCAAAAATGAATGAAAGCATCTACCGTATGTACTTGCGGATAGGTCACCCCACCAGATAGGTCACACCCCTACTTTATGGCTTAATATTTGATGATTTACTGTTGACTTGCAGATAGGTTGTACTATAATCTGGGGAGATACATGGCCCTTTTTAAACATAAGAATTATCAAATAGCTACCTTTTATTTCTAAACTTACAATTATTAATACACTTTTGCAGATCAATTTCCATGTTCTTCTGCATAATTTAGTGCTTCTAATTTAAAACCGGCTTCATAACTCATTCTTTTACTCATAATTAGGGTTTGCAACAATTATAAACTACAAATTTGGCTACTAATTATATTGCTGCACAATGCAAAATAGTGCAAATGTCTTGAGTACTAGATTCATGCATTTTGTTATTTGTAAATAACACTTAAGAACGCCTTTTAATATTATGTGAAACAACCATTAAAGAAAATTATCTCATAAAAATATATTTCATTTCTTTAAGTCATATTTTCCAACGTATTTTTGACAAAGTATATATATTTTGCAGAATGAATCGTGGGACTATTTTTTTCTTTGTCAATAAGCATCTACACGTGGTTCTTTAACTTATGTATGCATGTTCAGGATTTCAATATCAGTTTAGTGTGAGGGCCCCAACTGAACAGTGACTGATGGATCAATGAATATTTTGTGATGGATTATGTGAATCTAGCAGCATGAGGAAAGTTTAAAGCAGTGAGTCAATATATATAAATAAATTGTTTATATACAGAGAAAAACTACAGTTTTATTGTTTATGAGTATCATTTCTGATTTCTCAGAAATCGTGATGACAAGTTAGTGTTGTTTTACATTTATGTTAAGCGGATAGGTCACACCTCTAATATTTTGTTAAATTTTTGGTAAAAAAAGTGCAACTTATCCGTGAGTATATATGGTGTACTGACTTTGACCCAAGAGGAAACCTCTATGACGCAATTCTCAATATGGAGGTTAAAAATATCAATCCAAGGAGTATCTTGAAGATTGTTAAGGAGTGAATCCTAATCAGCATGATGATAATGGAAAGGGGTTTTATGAATAGGAGGTTCCTATCTAATAGGTGATTGGAATGAGATATTAATAGATACTACAGAGTGATCTGAGTTGTCAAGTAGACAGTGTTGCAAAGCTTGTGAAGGTAAATAAATCAAATGAGTCTGTGGCTTGGATTTGCTCGGGAAATGAGTACAGAAATCCATGATTCGAGTAAGGAATTGAGGAATGGTAAAGTTGAAAGTCTGAATGCCCACAACATCAGTAACATTAGTGTTTAAGCCACATGTCGTGATGCACATTAAAATAACCAAAGATGTTCACAGATGGGTGAAGAGAGTGCTTTTTCTATATATTAGAGATTATGTCTAATATACTGCAGTCCTGAGAAGAGGGAGAGCAATAAAAGAAAGTGATAGCTAACAGTGTATAATAGTGAAAGTCAAAAGCACATGAAAATGATATCTGGGAACTTGTTTGACTGTTCCCTTGGGATTATCCCAGATGTAAATGCCAAGGCCATGCACGTGAATGCTGGAATCTTTTTGGCAAAGAGGAAGATAGCCTGGAATAGATAATTCATCAGTAGCAATGGAAGAATTTAAATTGATTTTGAAAAAATAAGATTCACTAATGCAGAAGTTGGAATAGATACCATGAACACTAGAGAAGGAAAGGTTGAGGGGTGGGGAGGTATTTTCTGGTTTTCTCCTATTTCTTTTCATTGTATTTGTCACGAGATTTTTGATGAGGAAAAACAAAAAGCTCAATATAATCATCAATAGCAATGCAGGCTAAACAGAACATGCCTGAGATCATTTATAACTATTTCTTGATTGGTAAGTTTATCAATTTTTCACTATGTTTTAACTTCTATAACACAATTTGAATTAAAGAATTTATTTAAAATAGACAGATTTTGTTTGGAATTAAATTTTATATTGGCAATGTTTAATAAGATTAAACCTGTTGCATGTGGTTTGAATTAAATACAACACTCAGTTATAATCTAGAAAGGAATTTTTATAAATGAAACTTGACATTGTAAAATAAAAATTGATGTATTTTTTTTACTCATCTTTGCTATAGAATTGTTTCAAAAATATTTACCAAGTTTTCAATTACAAAAGAAAAGAACTGAAAACAGAAGAAAACATGTTCTATTTTATATCCATATATTGGGAAATAATACAAACCTTGTGAAGACAAAAACATTTGCAATACTTCCTAACCTTGCTTACAGATGGGTCACACTGACTTTGTAGTGTAAATCTTGGGATCATGAGAATATCCTTTAAGTGTTGCAATAATAGTTTGTTATTTGCTACTGCTTTAATTTATAGTGACAGGTTGCAAGCCTTAAAATCTTTAATGGGAAATGTTAGGTTTTCTTCCTTTTATTGAGAACATCAATAAAAATAAAAATGAATTGTTTGTTTTTCAGAAACCTTTTCATTTTATGTTAATTATTTCTTCCTCCCACTTGTTGTTCTGATCATCTACCTTGTTTCCAGTTCTGTGATCAATAACAAGGATTTGTTTTCCTTGCTGTTATTTATCAATAGAAGCTGAAAAGACAATTGATAATGCATAAATGCATACATAATACATTAGAAAATATATTTCTTCCTATACATACAACTATATAAAGTTTATATAATTTTTAGCTTTATCATTAATATTTTAGTTAATCCACTTTAAACATTTTTAAGTGAAAGATGAAGTATATAGACTGAATAGAAATTTACATCTTTTACATCTGTACAGTAGAAAATTCTATTTGAACAGAACTGTATTTGTTTATTTCAATTTAAAACTTTATCTGAATCTTATAATGTTCTGTAAGCCATTAGGGTCATATTGGTACCACATGTACTAAAACCATAGCAGCAGACTGGTTTTGAATTCAGTTTTCCTGACTCCTAGACTGGTTAGCACCTTAAGGTAAGAGAACCCAGTCAGTTCTGCTATTTAACCTATAGCTGGGGAAAGAGATGATAAATACCTTCCTCAAAAGTGAACATAACAATCTTGGCCAATTCCTTTTTCTGAGCCACTAACTGTTATACTACCTGCATATCAAATGAACAATTTCTTAGAAATTAATGAAAATGCTTTAAATAACGTATTGGGATGAACACTAAGTTTAACTGAAAGGAATGTTTTGATTTTTTTCCTAATTCTTTGCTATAAAACTTGAGAATTGCCAATGCTTGCATATTGTTTGATTTTGTTTTCACCACTGAAGGAATTATTGTTGGCATATACAACTTATTCAGAAATGTCTAAGCTATCATCTATATACAATTGTTTTCTCAGATCACTTATTAAAAATGGCTTCAAGTGAATGACTCCATTAGGTCAGGCCTGCACAATCAAAAAAAATTTGAAAGCCTACATTGCTCACAGAAAATTAGCTACGGGCTACAAGCAAATTACTGAGTAAAAATTCAATAATGCATCCTAAAGTATACATGTCTTAATCAGAACAAAGATTTTGCCTAATTCCTGGTAATGGTTAACAGGTATCAAGTGTTTGTTTTTTTTTTTTTTTTTTTTTTTTTAAGAAAGATGGTTTACATTTAATTTTTGATACTTTGCCACATGCTTCCTTAGCCTTGGCTACAAGTTATGTGACATTCCAATATTGAATATTTATAAAAGATTTTAGTTTTTTTTTTTTTTTTTTTTTTTTACAGATCATATCAAATTTAGATTATAGATTTGTTCAGCAACATCTCATGGCCTGTCAAAACACAATACTAATTTTAATTTTTTTTATAGCATAGCATAAAACTTTAACACGTTTTTAAAAATATAAAATGTTGGATTATCTGTTGGTTAAGTTTGGCTTATTTTGTTTTATGGCATATCAACACAATGGATTATTTAATGCCAACAAGATTTTTAGAATATGTTCGTATGAATAAAATATGTATTCTTTGTAAGAAATCAGTTTGTAGATCAAGTTTCATTGATGTATTTTTGTAAAGAGGGTTTTTGTCGAGAGACAAACGTATTGCTGGTAATTTTTTTTTTTCAATATGTATTGCTGATGATTTTACTATAAAAATCTATTTTTATACTTTCATAGTGTTTTGACCCCAGTTTGGAGGTTAAGTATTTGCCCATAGCTGGGACCCTAACAAGTGTTACAACCCCAGTCAGGGTGAACCTGGAACAACAGGAATTAAGAGGTGGTTCCACACTCCTTGAAACCTCCTCATCCTTACTGCTGGATGGATTCTCTGAAAAACCAAAAAGTTATCACATAATTTGTGGCCCAAAGAAAGGAAGCATGAGGAAAATATCAAAAACCAAAGCCTGACATTTCTTAATGAAATATCTGAAAATCAGGTCAGCACCTGCTTAACCATTACATTGTTTTATTACATTGAGTGGGTGAGTGTGTGAACCCTTACAAACAGCATAAAGAAAGGACCTCCAATGGTAAAGTTCAAAGCCCACATGAAGAAAAGTCACACAAACAAAAATATTCACAAAATTTAAAGGAAAAGTCAGGGGAAATATCCGCACAAAAAATATTCACAGGTGAAAAAATATCAAGATAAAAACAATCAACTTGTAGAAAAAATATTCTAGGAAAACATTTCTTCTTGCTTCTATTAAATGTGAAAAAAAAAAATAAACAATAAATATTAAGACTGTATAGCCCCCTAAAATTATTTAAATTCTCTGGCTATAGTGACTAGTTGAATGAAAAAAATACTTTTCACTGTGTCCCTGAAAATGGATTGAATTAAACACTATAATGCACATCCACTTCTAAGATGTTGGTTCGATATTTGATAAATTTGAAATAAAAATTATGAAGAGTATTTTTTTTAATTTGATTTAAAGTTAATAAAACAAATTTGAAATAAATTACAGAAAAAGGGTAAAAATAATTGAATTAAAGTTTTTTTTTTTAAACACCAATTTAATTTCAATAACACAGTAGATTTAAATAAATTACCAAAATAATAGAAAATAGAAAAATATAAAACCAACAGATTTGAGCCATTCAACTATATATTCAGCTTTCTTAATATTTGTTGACTAGGTTGGCTTTCTTGTGTTGTCATCCTGTTCAAAATAAATGAATAGTGAGCACTGAATTTCTGTTTAAATGGAAGGTAGATAATTTTTATTGTAAACTAAGAAATATAACTGGCCTTTCCATGGTCTCTAAACAACTTTAACTGGTTAAGGTGTGCACAGTTACCCAAATTGGGACTGGAAAAATGGTGTGTTCACATACATATTTTTCCTATGGATGTGCTACATGAATCTTGTAAGTAGAACTCTCCAATAAATCTTGAACAAAATTCTTAAAACTGACAAATTCCTAGGCAGCTTAAAAGTCTACAAAATTGTAAGTACATAATATAAAAAAAGAAAATTTTGAATGATCTGTCAGTGTTTAAATTTAGTCAACTTTGTTTAACTACTAAGCCATTTTGCTCCCAATGAATATGTATTAGAAAAATGAAAGGCATGTTAAACATAACTGTTTATTACAAAAATTAACACAATTAGCAATCACAAATTTTCTCATTAAATACAATGAATACAAAAAGAGAACCATTTGATTCCATGGAAAATCTCACAGCAGTGACTTTTAAAACAAACAGGTTTTGTATGTGCTCTACTCTACCTTACCCTATCTCACATATTTTCCCTTAAAAAAGTGAAAAGGGCAAGAGAAAGGCTGAAAGAAAAAAGGTAGATAGACAAAGATGCAGAGAAAATGTGGTGGAAGCTTTTAAATTGATGACTGATAACTTCAGTAGGAAAAAAAGTAAAAAAAAAAAAAAATGAATCTGATATTGTGGAGTCAAACTAAGAACTTATAGCAATTGTGATAAAACTTAAACAATTGTCTTCACTATAATTAAGCTATTAGGGAGATCAAAACTCTTGAAATTTCTATACTAGGTAACAGACAGACAAACTTTTCCTGTTTTATATATATATATATATATATATATAGGCAATCTTTATGTGTTCTGTTTGATTTCCTACTCACCTGCAGTAAACTTTGCTGAAGGTCTAAACCAAATCTTTTACTATATTGCACACTCTAACAGGACATCCCACACCTTTACTGCTGACCAGCTGGATCAATATCATTATGCTGCCTCTTTGATACATGAAAAGAACTAGAAACCTGATTCATCTGAATAAGCAACATAGTGACAGTGTCTGGCCCAGGTGAGACATAATACTATAATGTCAGTCATGCTACCTTTGTTGGTTGATGACTACAAAGCCCCGTGGAACAGAGTAGATGCTGTTCACTGGGTTGACAAGTACATTGAGTGACACAAGCATTAAATTGGGATGGGATTTGATACACTTTCATCTAAACTAGGTGATTACCTCCCTTTGTCAGTTTCATTCTTGCATAATATGTGGCCACCCGCTGAGGTTTGTCTGGAATTCATATTTTCTGTTACATTTGTTGCCCAAGACAACCGTAGAATAGTTGCTATCAGAAAGACAGTATCTCATCTTTTTGGTTCTAATATTAATTCTGTTGTCAAATAGTGTTAAATCCTTTTCATGTCCCATTGCTGCCCACATCTATGCTACCCATTATGTTATGTCCTATATCTTCCAAGTGAGTCCATTTCTACAAGGAGGGCAGGGCAGAATCATCCAGTGTAATTTTTGGAACTTCAGTTTATTAGTTGATCTCTAGACAAATAGAATCATTCTAAATATGCAATGAAAACTTTTCTATTTTCATCAATTTTTTTAGAAGAACCTAGAACAGGAGTTACATTAAAAACAAAAATTATTTGGCAGTGAACAGGTTAGTGTTTTGAAAACTCTTGTGAAAGAGAGCAGGAACTAGAAGTTGTTTTTGTTAAAGTACTTGAATTTTTTGCTTCACTTTTGACTATCTTAAAATAGATGATCATAGTTGATACAATTCTGGATTAATATTTGATACATGTTACACAATGAGATGGATATGTATTAGTTTTGCGTTAGCAGTTCCCATAAAGAAACATTCAGCATTCCTTGACCATTAATATCAGTCGAAATTTGTAAAATCCTTTTCTTAAAACAGTTTTTAAAGAAATTAAACTTCTCAAGTCCATTAACTGTTATCATGCTTTCTAGTAATCATGAGTTTCCTTCCAAGCTTTTTGTTTTTGGTAATGTAGGAAGTCATCTTGATTCTTTCCCTTCTAGTTACATGTACTACCCATTTTTGTTGCTGTTACAAGTCTATAACTATAGTTTCATTTGTCAGTTTTAATTCTGAAGTATGTTACTAATATACCAATGATTGTAAATGTTTTTTTTATTTTTAAGTAATTTTACTTATTTCTTGCAGATTAAAAAAAAATATTTATCTTCATGTTAGTTGAACCCATATAAATTCCACAGATATCAACAACTATGATTATATATTCTCATTCTTCTGCTCTTCCCTCACCTTCTACCTGTAACTTCACATTCTCTCTCTTATCCCTTCTTTGTTGCTTGTTCATGTTTTTGCATAAATCTTATATAAACATGAATTCATTTCATATATAAACAAGGAATTCACAAATTCTAATATATTGCAAATTTTAACCATTTTCTTTTTATTCCTATGCACTTTTCAGTGTTTCATTCATTCTCCTTTTATTTAATCATCAAACTTGTCTCTCTCTCTCTCTCCATTTTTCTCTTTCACCTGATCTGTTTGTTTTTCTATTGTTTCTTTTTCTCTTACTTTTTCTCTTCAGTTTTATCTTTTCCCAACTCCTTAATTAATATTAAGTCAGTTTCTCAATCAGAAAGTATATCTGATTCTAGTTGAGAAAAGCCAGAGATTGAACAGATACAACACTCTGATTCCAAATAATCATAATACATACAAACAAATACAATAATAATATAAAACTGATTGGTATGGAATAAAATCATATTTCTAACAGTAGGTAGTCAGTACAAACTAAGATTTATCAGAGTAAATGTTTCCTCTAACACTACAATCTTAACATTTTCAATTCTAGAATAAATCAGTATTTATTCTCCCTAGCCTCATAATCTTCAGTTTCTACATATCACACACTTCATTCAGTAACCCTCTACCTTGAGTGGCTGTTGAGTCTTGTATTGGGGAACTTAAGTAAAAAAAAGAAAAGAAACAATATGAAATAACCATATAAATTAATCTCCTTTTTACTTGTATAACTTGAATGCAACAAGAGTAAAATATCATAATGGAAGAATATAACATTTTTCTCTTATCTTCCAAATCTTTTTTGTATTTTTATTTAAAGATATTTTCTATTTTTTGTATATTTTGTATTTTTATTTAAAAATACAGTTTTTGTTTTGTTTTATTTCCATCTGTTCAGATGTAAACTAATTATTGTCTCCTTTTTTTAAGTTTTTATTTTTCCACTGCCACAAAAGCTTTTATTTTCTATAAAGTTTGAACTTTTCTGTGCAAATAACAAATAATATTTATTATGATAACCAAAAAATATAGACAAATAATTATCAGCTAATGTTCTCTTCAATCTTACTGTTTTGTTTTCAATGTATGTCTTTAATCAAAAAATTTTTTCAAATGTCACAGGGTACGTATCATTTTAAATTGATAATTAAGTTTCTGTTAAAAAGATTATGTGAATCTGAAAAACTCTATACACTTTAATTACATCATATTTCAAACATACAAACTTGATTTGAATTTCTTTCTTTTTTTTTCATTCTGTTCATTTGGGGTCAAGTAGTGCTCATGAGTTTAATATTTCTTTGAATAATATAAATGCATATGTAAATGAAATTATTGGGCAGTATTTATTGATTTTTTTTTTTCTTTTAACTTTTAATCAACTGAACATCCATCTATCTTGATTTATGTTTGATTTCATAAAAATGTTACTCGACTTATTGCTATTAATAATATATTGTTTTTTCCTCTGGTAAATTTGATAAAAACCTTATGTCACTTCTGACAAAAAAAAAACAAACTGTATAATGCTAAGTTCATTTTCTTTTATATTTTCACTTTAGAATATTGTATTTTTCAATTTACAAATTTCAAGGTTTGTGTTTTCAATTTTTTATATTACAAATACATTTAACATTGTATAGTCTTGTTGATTAATGATGAAACCAGAGAGAAAAGATATATATTCAAAGAGATGTACACACACACACACACACACACACACACACACTTATTGTTTTGTCATTTCAGTTATAGTTTTACATAAAGTCCATTGGAAGTACCAATGTAAATTTGCTACTTTGGCTGTTATGTAGTTTCATTCAAGACACTGGAACAATAAATGCAATATTTATGCTCAGAAGGATAACTGCAAGAGCAATACAAAAACATTTATACCTACATTTTATAGATTATGAAAAAGCATTTGATAAAGTATGTCACAAAGAGCTTTTTGAACTGCTAGGTAAGCTTGATTTATTTTGGAAACATATATGAATAATCCGGAACCTATACTGGCAGCAAACTGCCTGCATATAGATAGAAAATGAATTCAGTAAATATACAAAAATAGAAAGGGGTGTAAGACAAGGATATGTCTTCTCACATTCAAAACTTTACGGGGAAGTGAGCCTGAGAGAACCAGAAGTCTTACCAGGATCCATCATTGGCGGACACAATCTTAACAATATAAGATATACAGATAACACAGTGTTGATAGCAGGCATAGGAAGGAAACTACAGGATGTCCTACAGAATGTGGTAAAGGAAAGTGAGAAGAAAGGACTAATCATCAATTGAAAGAAGACAAAATGTATGGTTATCAGCAAAGGGAACTGCCCAAGATGTGTACTATGGATTGGAGACACCAAAATCAAGCATGGACAAAAATTTAAATATTTAAGAAGTATTTTAACAGAGGATGGAAAATGCAGCACCAAAATCCAGATAGCGAAAGATTCCTTCCAAAAATTAAGCAATGTATTAAGAAACAGGAAAATTTCATTAGAAACAAAGAAAATAGTACTCAACTGCTATGTAATATTGGTCCTCCTATATGGCTGTGAATGTTGGATAATCTCATAACAGATGAAAAAGAAAACTAAGACAAGGGAAATTTGGTTATACAGAAGGATGGTGAGAATGCCATGGACTGAATATATAAGCAATAACAAATTTTTATGAAAAAATGGAAACAAAAAGGACACTTAGAATCTGAAAAGGGTAGTTGAAATTTCTTTGGTACATAATGAATATAGAGTGATTGGAGAAATTGACACCCACAGGATATATTGAATGTAAGAGGGACAGAAGAAAGTAATGAACAACCTACCCAATGCACTTGTGTAAATGGTTTATAAGATAGGGATATCAAAAAGACAAAACTTACCAAGAGCTACAAAGGGCAAGAAGTTGTGAAGAGCCATGATTACCAAGTCATGAAGGGACACAGCACATAGAAGAATTACAGGCAATGGTTGCAGTCTTTCAAGGCTTCTTTCTTTGAACAGTCTCCACCCCCATCAACCACTAAACCTCCATAACTATTCAATACTTGCTCTCTTTACCATTTTTTTATGTTTTTCGTAGATATTAAATGGATGTCAACAAGGTAATGTATGAAGTGTAATTATTCATAAATGTTGCTGGCTCTGAATAGATTGATTTATTTGAAAGCCAGAAAATCAAGAGTTTTATTTGTAAATTTCCTTAATTTTTTTTCTATAAAGAAAAGTGGATTTTTGGGTGAATATCATTTGCGTAAATATGACACACCCTCCTCTCCACATTATATTTGTCATGTCAATCGAATTTGGCAAAAACATGGGTGAAACAGTTAATTGTTAATAATTTAATACATTTTATGAAGTAGTTAACCACTAGTTTAAACTGTACCTTGGACCTCAGTATATATCTGACTGGTTTCATTTATTGCCATAAATTAACATTTTAAATGAGTTTTCTCCTAGCCTCACTATCTACAATGTGCGTTAATTTTAATGCCTCTAAAATTAATCATCTTAGAGAACATTTTTAACCTTTGGATGCTAACCTCCAGAAGAGCAACTCACTATGCTGCCTTTGTCTCATGTTTCCTGTTGACATGAAGTGGCATGATTGTTGAATAATTGCTAAGTTTGCTGCTAGGAAAGTCTATTCACTGTAATATGCTAGGTAATTTTTCACACCCAAATCTTACACATTTATAAGTCTACCATTCATCGCTTCATCAAATATTGTTGCCACATCTAGTTTGATGCTTCTCTCTAGAGATGCATAACAAAATCCAAAAAAGAATCTGCAATATTATCAGCCCTGACTTGGTATCTTGGTTTCAGTCAATCTCCTGCCACCATAACATAGCTTCCCTGTTCCTTTTCTATAAATATTTTCATGGTAATTGTTCTGATAAGCTTTCTTCTTTCATATCTTGACTTCATAAATATAAGTGCAGTACTAGCCCACTTTAATTACACTGTTGAAATTACTAGTTGTTTGTAACCCTAAGTTCTATGCTGACAGTTTCTTCTTACACTTTTCATTGTGGAATTTTCTTCTGGCTTCCTGTTTTCTTATCAAGTATGATCTTCAAAAGTTTAAATGTAATGTCAATTGTCATCTATCTCTTTGAATCTTGTTTTGGTGTCCTCTGTTTTTTTTTACTCTCAGTAACACCTTGCATCTTAGTGACTTTTATTGACTTGCTTGGAGTGAAATGATTTAAAAAAAAAAAAAAAAAGGAGCAATGTAAAGTTATGATTTTTTGAGAAAAGAGAAGAGGAAGAAAAAATGTGTGTGTTACCTAAAGAGAACAAAATGCAGAATTCTCAAAGAGGTTTTGATGTTCTAAACTGTCAAGACTACCCAACGTAGACTACCATTTTTCCCTATAATAGAAATAGTTTTTTTTTCTTTTTTAAGAAAGCTACCTTTATTCTGTGTATCTAGGATAACAATAAGCTGTAAAAATCAATTTAGAAAATTGATTTTATTTAATATAAGATGGTGACATTTAAAAATCCATCAGATTTGAACTCGGAAAGTACTAAGAGAAATCTAATTCAAATTCCCAATATTATTTGGGCATTCAGCCACCTGCCTGGAGTTGAGGCTGTTGACAGACATTAGCCAGATGATATATTTGGCTAAAGAATGATTTCCCCCCAAAGCAACAAAATGACATTAAAATTCTAATTACTATTCTCCAAATTTAGCTCTGTATCTCAAATAAATGAAAATGTCTGATTCACTTAAATCTCATTTAAGACTCAAAGCAACCAACATGATTTTAAAGAATGTGTTACAGTTAAATATGTAAAATATTTGAGGCATATAAGTGTAGGAATCAGTGAGAAATATGCTTCAGTGTCTCAATTTTCTTAGTTAAACAATGGCATAGTTGATGTCAGAGCAGTTGCAATCTGGATACCAGTGATGCTGAATCAGAATGCTTTGAGACCCACACAGACCAGAAGAGAATATTGTGCCATAACTTGAGAAATTAGCATCTCTTGGATCATTCATCCAGTGTCCTCAACAATCAAAACAATAACAAAGTGTTACAATATTTTCTAAACTTATGAAAACTGGAAATGATATAACCCAAAAAATTTAAATTAAATGATCTACTTATAAAAATAGCAGAGAAGAATCGTGACACTCCATATTGAGACTAGAAAGAGAAAAAAATTTATCATAAATTATGTCCCTCCAGATCATTGATTAACTCCTTTATTAAAAAATTGTTATTATTTAATAACATTTCAGGAGTGATCAAAGGTGAAAAGTATAAAACAAGAATTTTAAAACATTTTGTTAAAAAATTAGTCAAAAACTTTTCCATGCTATAAGTTTACAATATAATTTATCAAAGAAAACTAAAATATTGCCAAACAAATATTTTTATTTTTCTGTTTTAAATTTTATAATTGATGACATAGTTCTAAGTACAAAAAAAGCTTTTACAAAGACCATTTAATAAATTCAGTCAATTTAATACAAAAAGTTTCATTAAATTTCTGAATATTGTAAAATGTTTAATTGCATCAGATTCATTGAATTTTTTCTCCAATGTTAAAATTTTTATCAAATATTTTTTCAACTCAAATATTTTTGTTTCTATATGAATTAAATAAATAATTGTTATATAAATATACCATAGTTCTCCTATTTATTGCTAGAATGTTTATGAACATTCAAATGATTTAAATGAATTTTATATCATAGGTGTCAATGTTATAAAAGTCTGTGATTTTATTCACACACACATATATATATATATATATATATATATATATATATGTATTACCAGTTTCATGCAATGGCAATCATCAGGTTGAACTAATGATTGTCATTGCATGAAACTCTGTAGTGGATTTAGTATTATTATTATATTTAGGTTCTGTCAATTTTGCCATTGAACCTTCAGTTTATTTTAAGCTTTAGCTTTTAGTCTTACTATTTGTGTGTGTGATATAGTTAAAACTTCTGGTATAACACTGTATTACATAATATAGAACTGAAGTTCAGATTCTTATGTAATATAAACAATACATGATTCAATCTATGGTGGCTCCTTTGGTGACTGTATGTTTTATTTGCTTTGCTATATTACATGATAAGGTGTACCTAAAATAAGGTCTTCTTGATTTCTTTTGAATAAGCTTTGGAGGTCAAAGCTTATATGCTATTAAATCGAGATAAAGGAGCCTTTCCTATTTGTCAGTATATGAAATTACACACTGCATGTGGCATCAAAAGATTATTTCTTTTCCTCCAAATCTTACATTGAGTTTGAAAAGACTACAGTTGTATTTTTTAGTATTTGTGAATAGAAACATTTTTCTATCTTTTAGAGTAAATTTTCATGCTATTTTAGAATTTCTTTCACACAGGATCCAATTTTTGTGGAATATAGGAAGATCTTGCTACTTAGGAAGAAAGGAATTCTGCAAATTTCACTAAAAGAAGAAATCTTTCATCTATGAATACGTTTTTTTGTTTTTTTTTAGAATTTTTTTCTTTTTACTGAACTTTTCAGAATGACTCTACTTCAAGTGACTTCCTAGTAGCTTAGATATCTCCAATCATGATGACTGAGTAATATTTGCAATTGTATTTCAGCTTTTGATTTGTGCAAAATGACTTTTTATATATTATGAACAGGAAAATGGAATGGGTATACCATTTTCATTTATTTATACAATGCTTTTTTTCTTTCTATCAAAAATTAACCAACACTGATAAAGTTTAATGTTTCACATAGGTCATAATTAAAGATATAAATATCAAGCTGGTTCAGAAGTTCAAATATCTGGGGTGCATTTTAATAGAAGATGGAAAATGCAACACTGAGATCCAAACATGCATTGAACTAACAAAAGAGGCATTCCAAAAGCTAATGAAGGTGCTGAGAAACAGAAAAGATTTCATTAGAAACAAAGAAAAGAGTGCTGGATTGCTATGTGGTATCCATCCTCTTATGTGGCAGTGAATGAAGGATAATTTCCCCAAGGATGAGGAAAAAGATAAAAGCAGCAGAAATGTTGTTCTATAGAAAGATCCTGAAAATTCCATGGATTCAACAAATAAGCAACAAGGAAGTCTTAAAGAAAATGGCAACAGAAAGAACATTTTTACTCAAAGTCAGAAAAGATAGATGAAATTGCTTGGACACATAATGAGGAAGATGATTTATGGGACACTGTTTATATAGGCTAAACCAGTCACATGATGTAGAAGTGTGGGCAGTTCACATTAGCACAGACTACTGTGAAGATGGACATGCCAACTGATGTGGTCAAATGCCGGTGGCTATAGGTGATACTGAGCATGGAATATGGTAGCAGTGGTACACTAAGTCAGTGATGACTGAACAACAAAAGAGAAAAGATAACAGTGCAAGAGAAACAGATAAGTTAATTTTCGTATTCTTGTTTTGATATTTTAAAAATTCCAGACACATGGTTCTAAGAAAAAGTGGCCAACCCAGCTGGAAACAAACTTCATGCTCAGTGACCAGCTGCAGGCATAAGGCCACTCCAGTTCTTGTGTTAGAATTGCAATTTAACCAAAAATTGGAAATTGTTTAAGCAGAAGAGATATAACTATGACATTATCATATATTTGCATGAACAACAATGACAGTACCAAACAGCGTTACTTCTCCACACATTGGGTGATGACATGTTAAAGGTGTATATTTTCCCTCACCCGATGAACAGCAGACACCTGAAGAAATTCTTGAAGAATTTGACAGGCAGTTGGTGAAACTCATGTAAAAACATTTTTTGTTTCACATGTGGAAACAAGAGTCTGCAAGAAAAGAAGCTTTTATAACTGCTTTGTGGATGCTAATAAAAATGTGACTTTTGCGAAAACTGCATGGCGTCAATACTATCGAACACCTAAACACAAGCAGAACTGCTAAAAGTGAGAAAATCAGAGTTGCAGAGGTGCATTGACATTTGCAAACTAATGGAGGACACTGCTCAACAATCTCAGTTTTAAGATCAGAACAAATACACAATGGAGATGCAGAAGAGTCTGTGTAGAAAATCAGAACTCAGAAAAGAATGATCGTTCTGTACTTCTTGCCATGAACTAGGGAAGGAACAACGTTTAGCTTCTGGAAAAATGTCTCTGAAGCGCTGAGGTAAGAATCACATTGTGACAAAATGCAAGCTGCTGAACAAACAGTTCCAACAGTGTACATGCAGCAAGTGAGCAGTAATAAGATCACATGGATATGGTCACAACTGAGAGGAAAGCTGGCAGTCTATCTAGTACATGGGACAATTCAAGCTGAAATGGTGGTGAACGATAAAATAATTGTGTTACAGCTTGATAGCAGAGCTTTGGTAAACATGTTAAATGCAAAACACATTCATGAATGAAATCTGGAGCCCTGTGACAAGACCTTAGTCATTTGGAATGGGGCAAAAATGAAATCCCTGGCCATGTAAAATTGACAAACCCCAAAAAACAGAAGTGTGCCATGAATTTTGTGACTGAGACTTGCATCCACTCCTAGGTACAATGGCCATACAAAAAATGATTCTGGTCAGTGAATAAAGAGGAGCTCCAGATGGTGGCAAGAGTCCAACAGGAAAAGCATGAACAAACAAAAAATAGATACAAGGCCATAGCACATCAATGTCGATGGGGAGCTGTGTCAACAAAACCAGACTGACTTGAAAGAAATGGCAGAGGCACCCCCAAGTCAATCCATGGGGATTCAGTTAAACCCAGTCCAAGGTGATCACCTAGACACTACTTCAGAAAATCAGCCCAAAGCAGCAAATTCAACACCTCCACCAGCTATAAACCAAGACAATGGGAGCACCCTAGTGACACTTCATCAGGACGATTCAGTGAGGAAAACAATTCAGAGAGAATAGTCAGAACACCAGCAAGGACTAAAGAAAAAGAAAGTTGAGTGAAGAGGCAAAGAGAGGGGGGAGTCTACCCAGTGAATGCCTAGGTCACTCATTTCTTGCTCATTCCCATTAAAAAAAAAGTCTCTTTTCAAAAGGGAAAAGATGTTTTATGGAACACCATTTATTTAGGCTAAGCCAGTCATGTGATGTAGGAATGTGGATAGATTGAATTAGAACAGGCTACTGTGAAGACGGACATGGTGATACTGAGCATGGAAGAGGATGGTTTGGAAAACAACCCTCACAGGGCATATTGAGGGCAGGTGTGATAGGAGTAGGCAGTGAACCACTTACCTGACAAGTTTGTGTCAATAGATGGCAGAACATTGCGGGGGGGGGGGGGTCTAAGCAAAGGGAGAAAAACTGCTAAGAGCTACATGAAAGAAAGTTGTGGAGAGCCATGATCGTCTATGTCCTGAAGGGACACAGTACATAGAAAGTTCATATCTTAGACATGCAGAGAATTTTATTTTTTTTTTGCCTTCAATTAAAATTATTTTAATTTTTTTTTTTTCACATGTCAATGGAATGGAAATTTAATTAGTTTCTTGGTTTTGTTTATTTCATTTTATTTTCCCACTTCAAATTCTGTCTTATTTCATTGAGATTCAAATAACTTCTTATATTTCTTCATTATAGCAAAACTGACTTTTCTTTTTTCATTTATATAAATTTTACTTGTTTTTTAAAAACTTATTTTAATGATGTACATCTATACATGCATGGAATGTGAATAAACAAAACAACCAGTTAGACATCATGAGGTTGAAAAGTAAATCACACTGAGCTATTTTATATGTTGGCAAAATTCTATTTATGATTTTAACTACAGAAGGATATTGAGAATATCATAGATGGAACATGTGAGCAACGAGGACGTTTTAACAAAAATGGAAACTAAAAGGACAGTTATGCTTAGGATATAAAAGAAAAAATTCTGGGACATTTATTAAGCAAAGATGGCTTGGAGAATTTGACACTTGAATGCAAGAGGATCAGAGTGAATCAGCAAATAACATACCTAACAAATTTATATAAATGGATAGCAGAACAGGGACTAAAAGGAATTAGCAAAGGAACACATATTGTTCAGAACTACAAATCATACTGAAGAGACATGGCATCTAGAAGAAGATTGTAACTACACCTAACAATTAATGTTTGTTTAATACTAATGTTTATTTTTTCACTGTGATGTAAGTCTGTTTTTTGGGGGTTTTTTTTTTGCTTTTTTGTTTGTTTTTTTTTTGCTTTTTTGTTTGTTTTTTTTTTTTTGCTTTTTTGTTTGTTTTTTTTTTTTTTTTTTTGTTTGTTTGTTTTTTTTTGCTTTTTGTTTGTTTTTTTTTTTGCTTTTTTGTTTGTTTGTTTTTTTTTTTTTGTTGTTTTTTTTTTTTTTTTTTTTTTTTATTTATTTATTTTTTTTGTCTAAAAAAGATCATCACTATTTAATTTCAGCATCATGATTTTTTCCAATTCAATCTATAAAGCATTGTTTTATTTACATCAGTAATTTATTAAGAGCTACAAGGAACAGGAAGTTATGGAGAGGCATGATCACCTTCATCTTGAGGAGACATGGCACATAAAGAAAAAGAATATAAATAGCAGAAATATAATTTGTTCTAATGAAAAAGACCTTTTCACAATTACTTTCATTGTTAAGGGAATACATAAGTGAGACACAAAAGCAGTTCAAGATGTGATATTAAATTCAAAGAGCTTTTGAATTAATAAGATAAGAAAGCAAATAGATAAATAACTTTAATTATGGCAACGTACTAATATTTTTGTAACTTTCTACTAGAAAAGGATTTCCTATACAAGCATTTAGTTAGATGAAGAAGTTTTTAAGTTTGTTCATTTGAAAATAGTATTTCCTGTTCATTTTAAATAATAACTTATTCAAGATACTGTTTTTTTTTTTTTCACTTTATCAATCACTCAAATATTTACATAACTCAGTTGTGTGCCATGCATGATACACACTTAGGTGATCATGTATCTTTCAATATATGACTGACTAGGCAGATTTTGTTCCTGCAGTAGGTTGTCATTTCTTTCTGTGGTAGACCAATTGCCATCCAAGGCTATAGGACCCAGTCTGTCCTGCTATTTACCCATAGCTGGTGGGAGAAGAAGAGGAGTCATACCTTTCCCAAGAGTATTAGCATGTCAGTGAATGCAATGGATTCAACTGGAATTCGAACTTGGCTCTCTGATTCCTCAACCCAAGCCGCTATCCATTACTCCACCATCCCTCTGCCTTTACATAAATACTGAACCAATTGCATATTACAACACAGATGTTTTATAACAGTGCAACTGCTTATTGACTGCAAGAATTTTCCACAAATGATTCTGACACTCTGTTCTATTTCCATTCAATCTTTGCTGTATTGAAAATATTATCTTTTTAATCTTAATTTCAATAAATTGTTTCTTGCCCCAAACCTATTTACTCATAAAACTTATATGCTATAGTCATAAACAACTGTATGATTGCATGTCCTACAACTGTCAGAACATCAAATGGTAAAGACCTATTATAGTGAAATGCTAGTGAGAAGTATAAATCTAAATTTTAATGGACAATTAAAATGGTGTTTGTTGGTGAGTATGGGCAGATGTTATTATTGTCTTTCAAGGTTCCTCCTAATAAATAATGGCATGAGCCTCTTGAAATCATAAACTTTCTTGTGCTTATAGCCTAAAAATATTAGTTTTATAGGATGATTTTATCACCCTTATACAGTGTAACCCGGAGATAAGAGAGTTGTCGGGACCGGAGAAAATCTCTCTTATATCCGGGTTTCTCTTATATCCGGGTCACACTGTATTATGAACAATTCCTAGTGGTAATTAGTGCTTTATTTGACTTGTATATGAATGCTTTTTGTTTTTCTTTTGAGCTATTTCATAAGCAAATGTTTACACTGCTGGATATATTGGTAGTGCAATGGTTAACAGCTCAGAAAGAGAAATAAGGAATCTGGGTTCAAATTCCATTCAAGTTTGTTACATTGACACAAATACTTTTGAAAAAGGTATGAATCCATCTCCTCTTCCCATTCCCAGCTATGGATTAAATAGCAGAGTTTACTGGGATCTATTGGCTTGAAGTGACAACCAGTCAAGGAGAATGAAAAATCTGAATTCAAAGCCAGTCTGCAGAGGTATAGGCACTGTCAGACTATCTTACCCTAGACACACCAGTGATGCTATGGCTGTCATACATGTGGTAACTCTACAACCTCCCATAATATTGTAATATTAAATGTAAGTATTCTGGCATAGGGGCATCTTATATGCCCTTGAAATAGTCAAGGTATTTTACCATATAGGGACTTCAACATATAGCTAACTTCTATTTTATTCTTCATTTGCTATAATCAACTTTACATATTAACTTCATCCAACAGCAAACAGGATATGTTGTTAATTTCATGTCTTTGCATTGTAAAAATCAAAGCTATATATCTGTCAAGATATATAGCTTTGATATATTTCTATATCATGTTTGCTTTATTTCTCTTTGAGAAGCAAAATTTCCAGGCACATAAAAGTATTCTTGCCAAAGAAATCTTTTTTTTTTTTTTTTCAAAAGCAATACAAACAATAATTACATCTCTTGGGTGTCTCCCTAAGGTGTCACATCCTGTAACCCTGACTGGCCAATTATTGATGCAGTACTTTCCCATCCTTTACAGTACCTCCTTTTCATTTTCTGATTTTATCAGACACACACACACACACAACTATTATCACAGTTGCAAATAGCCTGCAAGAACCAACTTCTATCCAAGCATTTTTCTATATTTTCTTTTGTTTGGCAAGAAGTCTATTTTAGAATAAGCCATTATCTTTCCTTCTCTTTTTGTGGCATAAATATTCTTAAGCTGCTCTTATTGAAGACTTATATGAAATGTCATTCTTTCATGAATGGATAAACTTATTTCATCATATATTCAGAATGTGCTAGTGTTTACTTGTGACTTTAACAACTTGAACTCTGCATTCTCTCTCCTAATGAGCTTAAAATCAGTTAACATACATATTGGGTAACTACTACACATTCTAATGTCTTTTTCCCTTCATTCAATTTATGTAAATTCCCACTATATAAAGAGTTCAATTATAGTCTCTCACTATTTTCTTTCAAGTAATAATGCAGTTTAGTGATTATCAGTGTCTAAATTGGGATTAGTATGCTAAATTCAAATTCCAGCTAAGCCTACTGTGTTCACTTTTTCACAAATGCCATTGGAAAGCTATTAATCCACCCTTTTCCTTCCAGCTAGGGGTTAAATAGGAGGGCAGATTGGACTCTCTAGCTTTGGTTGGCAACTAGCCTAAGAGAAGAATAACTGAATCCAAAACCAGTTGGGTTTGGGGCTACCAATTTAACCTTGTAAAAACCTATTTGTTACAGAAACTACATCAGCAATACCTAGCATGGTGGAGATGTGGCCCTATGTTTCACAAGAATCTATGATACCTATTACTACTAACACATTTACTTTCAAAAATAGTTGTATAGAAAAGTAAACTGAAGTATTTCAATATGGTTTTATAAAAATGAATGCCATATTCAAAATAATATTTCTGTTTACTTCAAATAAGTTTACATATTAATCATAGTTTTTTCAGAGTGCTACAATACGTTTTTTTTTCCTACTCAAAGTAAGAATCATTTATTTTAAAGAACCATCAACTACATATTGTCAGTTTATAATATTGAACTTAAAAAGGGAGGGATCAACGTGGTTGGGTTTTCTAATGACAGGAAGAATTTAATTAGAAAACAAAACCTAATTTTGAGTGATATCTCAGTAGAAAAAAATGAAATTGAAAAGCAAATATTCATCTTTGTTGTTGTTATTACAACACTTCAATCATTGTGCACTCTGACCTTCTTCAGATGTTTACCAATCCAGGTAACCTTCAAGGAATTTCAAACTAAATCTATGAAAGTAGACTGTTTTTGTTCCCTTATTCATGTTGTACCAAACCATAACTTTTTTTCTGGAACATTGTTTTTTTAATTCTTGAGAGGAAAAATCTGGATTCTTCAAAGATTATATGAAAATTTTTTTTTTTTAAATTAAAAGTAGCCAATCATTCTGTAAACCATTATTCAATATAGTTTATATTAAATTTGTATTTTATTTATAATGTTTATAAATGCTTCATTTTGTTGGGTTTTTTTTTTAAATAGAGATTAATTTCCACTGTAAATTTTCCATCAGTGTTTTTCCAACATGTTGCCTTTCTTAACAAAGCTACTCTGCTATTACAATGTGGGGTATTTAAAACCAGTGATAAAAAACAAAAATAGGAAGCTGAATGAGGTGGTGTTAAGTTGGACCTCTAGGCACATCAGACACTAGAAATTTAAAGTAAAGCATCCCTGCATTTTAAGAGTTTCTCTCAATGTATAACCAACATTTGTTTGTATTTCATTCTCTCCCTCAACATAGGATCCCATCAATAAGAACATTATTTAGTCTGAAGAAGTCCTTTTGAAGGGCAAAATGTGTCACTGGATTTTTTTCCATTTTGTCAATCCTTTGCCCAAAAGAATTTATGTGGTTTCCTACATTTTCATGATATCTTCATCAAAAACACATTTTTCTAACTTCCTTTTCTTTCCATTGTACTAGGAAGTTCTGTCATCACCAAAAATAACTTCATTCTTTTGCATTTTTTATTTTCACTTTCATTATTTCTCCACTTTCCTTCCATCTCTAAATCTATCACATTGTTGCCTTTCTTTGGATAGAATCCTCTCATATAGTTCTTTTTTTTTTTTTTTTTTTTTTACATTTTTTAGCATTTCTTTTTCAAATTCTTTGTCTGAAATCTTGTCTTTCTTTAGAAGCTTTTCTACAGATTTCAGGATTCTTTTTTTTTTTTTTGTTGTTTTTCTTTCATTTTGTTTCAATTTCTCACTCTTTCTTCCTTTCACAATCTTTTCACTTATTTCTTCTCATCCAGTATATCTATTTCTTTCTCTTTTCTTACACATTTTTTAAACTTTCATCTACTGTTGTTTTTGTCCTTCTCTTTCACAAAATATCTTCTTCTACCCATTATTTCACACATACTAATAAATTTAATGTTCTATTCACTCAGTTGTATATAAATGTTTTGTACATATCAAGAAAACCTTTGATGCTTTGTTTACCTAATAATTACTAAAATTGTTTTTCCTTTCAACTGTCCAATCTTATTAAATATGATTCCTCTTCCGGATCCACACATACACTGACTATTGCTTTCAGTGATGCTTTAACATAGCCAAAAAAATTTCTTCAGCGCATTTACATTTTTTCTTAATCTGTTTATCATGGTTTTGCATTTGGTCCTTAGAAAAATCATTTGAAATTGTTGAAAGGAAGGAAAAACAGAAATTCTTGATTCATTCAAAATCTTATCTCTACTTTTTTCCATGATTACTTAATCCCATCTTTCTGGATAAACTTTTTAAATTGAACATTTTTTTTGCACCAAAAATGAAAAAGATCAAACATGGATGGATTCTGTGAATATAATCATGCTGTCCCTTGGTGATCTAAAGATCTGAGTTTATTTCTTTATATTTAATTTCTTTAGCCTCTAAAAGAACAACATTGCACTCAAAATTTATTTGGTTTAAAATTTAAGTACTTCTACTACTATCAATAATAATATTAATAATAAAATAATTGTTTCAAGTTGAAAGTCTTGAAAAATCTGTAAACTAAGCTAACAATAATTTAAAATACAACTAGGAAAAGTAAAGTTTATTTCAATGTGTAATTTAGTAATGCATTTTGCAATCTTTAAAATCTAGTCCTGCTGTATCAGGGAAAGAATGCAAAATAAACAAGAACCTCTACAGTAAAGTGTAATAGTATCACTACATATTAGAAGATCACAATTCATTGAGAATATTAGATGGAAAGAGCTTTTATGTATTCTTGTAGGAGCCTGGAAACGGAAGAAAGGAAGACCGACTAAAACATGTGGATTAGCTAAAAAAATGATACTGCTTTGAGGAGTAAAGAATTAATGAAGATAATGGAAGACAAAAAAAAATAAAAGGAATTAGTCAATTGTATCTGAGTTTGTTTGAATTAGCATTCTATTTATTTTCATTATTTAGTGTTGTATTTTCTTTGTTGTATTAAATATTGGATATTTTCAGTAAATTTGCAATAAAAATTTTGCTTTGTTTAATAAATATTCCAGTTCATTCTTTCAATCATTCTATTTATTATTAAGTGATCATGGTTATTTTAATGTTTAAATACTTGTTGCCAGAACTGTATATCATATTACTCTTGAGATTAAAAGTTATTTGTAGAAAATAATAAGTGTGACTTTTCCCCCATTAGTTTAATCCTATTTTGCAGATTAAATGAAATAAACTTTCATGGTTCTTAGATTCTCCCTGGTGCAAATTTATTTTTGTTTAGCGATTATGAAATTAGCTGAAAGAAAATAAAACACAGTGATGCTTTTATACCAATCATTCTTGATAGATTTAACTTTTCTATTTGAATTAAAATTTGGAGATAATTTTATTTATAGCTCTACATTTTTCATTTTCATTCTTTTGTCGATATGTTTCTTGTCAAGAATTAAGCATTTCCCTGAACATCTCTCTGTGATTATAATTTGTGTATATGTTGAATATTTCTGTGTTGGGCTAAAATATCATTTCCTGCTATTTTTAGCTTTTCCCTATGTTAAAGTCTCTATTTTTACCATGCCTATATTTACAGATTCTGTTTATCATATGTGTTCATAAACTGATATGCATGTGTGAAAATGTATTTTTTTTTTCTTCAAGGAGGAAGCTGTGATCTTAGGCAACATGATTCAAGAAAACCTTTTCATGTATGGAAAAGATAACTGTAAAAAATATGTTTGAAAGATGACAAGCTTGAATTCGGTTTTCATAGTTTTACATTATTCTTATTTTTAAACTTTCATGAATTTATTGAATGAAATAAATATTGAATATTTAATAAATTCTATTCTATGCACTCAATATGTGACATGTTCCTTCAGGAGGTGAGTGATCATGGTTCTCTACAGTTTCTTATCATATGTAGCTCTCAATAATGTTTGTATTTCCATGTTCTGCCATTCATTTACATAAGTTTGTTGGGTAGGTTATTTGCCATTTCCTTTTACCCCTGTTGCTTTCCATATATCCAGTGTGTGTCAAATTTTCCAAGCCCTTTTTCCTCATTATGTGTCATAAATTTCAATCATCCCTTTTTGTTTCTATTTTCCTTAAAACTTCTTTGTTACTCACATGATCAGTCCATGATATTCTCAGCATCCTTCTGTAGAATCACATTTCTGTTGCCTCAAATCTCTTCATCTATAAGGAAATTGTCCAGCACTCACTGCCATATAGGAAGATTTATATTACATAGAAGTTCAGCACTCTTTCCTTTTGTTTCTAATGATATTTTACCATTTCTTAATACTTTGCTTAAATTTGGAAGGCATCATTCACTATTCCAATGCACCTTCAGATTTCAGTGACATTTTCTGTCGTCTGTTAAAATACTTCCTAGATTTCTGTAATTATTTGAGTTTGACACCTCTACTTTGTAATTCACATTTTGGGCTGCTCCTCTTGCTGACAAACTTGTATTCTGTCTTACAATTGATGAATAGTCCTTTCTTCCTGCATTCCTTTATTATTTGTCTAGGAGTTCTTGCTGTTATCTTTCTGCATCTGCTATCAATACACTGTCATCTGCATATTTTATGTTATTCAGGATTGTGCTCACTAATAATAAATCCTTGTAGCTTGTCTCAATCTCTTATGATAGCCTTGCTGTAAAGGTTAAATAAATCCATTAAGAATTTGCATCCTTTCTAGTTTTATATAATTATTCAATTCATTTTTTATTCATATGAAGGTGGCCTGATCCCATAAAATATTCTAATGTCTTTCCACAGCAAGTTTTTCTACTGATTCAAATAGATTTTTATGCCTTATCAGATTCTTTTGCACAGTCTATGGAACATAGTTATACATCCTTCAATATTCATATTGCTTGCTCTGAACACTGAAAAAAATTGTAGGTAATTTATACTTGATATATATTGTTGGATGCATGGTGGAGTAATAGATAGAAACTTGAATTGAGTCAAGTTTATTATATTCACTGACTTGTTACTGCCCTTGGGAAAGGTATGAATCTATCTTTTCCCCCAGCTTTAAGTAAATAGCAGGGTATATTGGGTACTATAGCATTGGTTAGCAACCCATCTTGGAGAAGGAAAACTCTGAATTCAAACCAGACTGGTGATGGTTGGGTTCTGTCAAGTTGTTTTGCCCAAAACATGCCACTGCTGCTGTAGATGTGGTTTGTGCCCCTATGACTTTAGGACTCCTGATAATGATATCCCAGGAAAATATGTTGATAATGTTATTTAATTTTTGTAAATAATCTCAATATTTTTATCTCACCCCTAAAAATATCATTGTCTAAAAGGTTTTGCTATTTGAGGATGTCATGAATTCATTAACATAAAAACATTACTTGAAAAGAGTTAAAAAATAAATATGATTGGTTTTGTTAATATTTCAATGTTGAATCGTATCATTCTTAGAATGTTATGAATACAAGTGAATTTGGCTGCCTGTTTGTGAAAGTTTATGCACACAAACTTGTTAAAACAAATAGAATTCACTGAAATAAAGAGAATAGTCCATTAGTAGACAGAATTACAAACCAAATATAACATGTAAGGCAGTAAGACTAAAGGAAGTATTTAGGCAATCAAATTAACATCAAGTTCAAGGGATTTATATCTTAGTTTTTCCACCAGAGATTTACATTTATTAACATTAGGATTCTTTCTTTATGTACTGTGTATGATGCACGCTTTAGCAATCATGTCTCTTTTTGATTCATGACTGACTTGGCAGAAAAATTCCCACAATCAGTAGCCATTACTTTCTGTGATAGACTGGTTGACAACCAAGACTATAGAACCCAGTCTCTCTTGCTATTTAATCCTAAAGCTAATTTTTTAAAAAAGTAAACTCTTGTTTGCACACAAGAAAAACAGTAAAAAAAAAAATTAGAAGTACCTTATCAGCCACTTTTCATGAAACATGTATTAGAGAAGGAATGCTACACAAATGTGTGTCTGCATGTTAAAGAAAAAGAAAGACATCTCTATTAGAGATTCTACACCTGGATAAGACTGTAAAATTGATTGGCCAAAATGCTACAGTAACAGCATCAACACAATGAGTCTGAATAAATATTGGAGTTAGACTAATATTTTTTCTTTACAGTTTATCAATTTTTGTAGGTTATTTAAAGTCAGAAAAAATGTTTTTTTGCAGATAATAATTTACTGATACAAATCCTATTAATTAACCTATAGATTCATACCTTTCTCAAGGGTACTTGTGAGAATGGAAATATAATGAACGCAACTGGAAATGGAATTCAACTCTCTAGTTTCTAATTCTGTGTTGTCATCCATTTCATCACATATACATCTAAACTTACAGCACCTGGTATTTCTAAGTGGTCACATATCTATGTACTGGCCAGGCTTAGTTGCTTAACTTCAATGTTCATACAAGAACCAGTGTTTCAACATGATATGGCCATAAGCCTCGGAATTTGATCAAGAGTTTGAATAACTATTAGGATGAAAGAAAGTCACATATTTGATGGTATCTAAAAAAAAACATTTTTTTTTCCTCCAAATATAAGCATTTTTCTAAATTTGTAATAAATGCATAAGAAATAGGAAACATGAATGAAGTCGGCTAACAATTGTCGTATTAATATTCAATGTATGCTATCAAATATGATACATCAGCTGAGCTGATATTTTTACCCTAAACAGATCTTTAATAATAAAGACAGAAAAACTTTAAGATCCCTTCTGGAGACTCAGGCTTTATATTTTGGTTATGTTAAAGTTAATAAGACACTCTGGAATCAAAGTTCAAGTAAAGACAATAGGATAAAAAGGAGAATAATTTGTGGCTTATTTTATGATGTTTTTATCAGGAGAAGAATTCAGAGTCAATTTTAACTTTGAATTATTAACATTGCTGAAAGCATTTCTTTTAATATGTATCTTCATTTGATAATGTTATAAGAAGTTAAGACTTACCATTCAAAACAGCAAATCATAATAGACTAAGCTGAGTTTAGTAATAGCATAATTGTGTAATGATGGTGGTCTCAGTGATGCATGAACTCTCTTGTAAAATTAACTGCCAACTTTCATTTTATGAGCAAAAAGTAGTATATTGTAAGCATGTTCATAAACTTTAGGTTTGTTGTCAAAGTGTTAGATTATATAACAAAGAAAGGAGTCACACATGATCTGATGATTGCTTCCTTAAAGCATGAAATTGCCAGTCACTAAGGGGGCATTGATTTTTACATTACTTCTATTTAATGTAAATTTAATAGATTTTAGCAACAAATAACCTTACAGTTCAAAAATTTTAACCTGTGCATCTAGATTGAAACTAATCTTATAGATTGTATTGCCTTCCTTTGATGTTAAGGGCTTCCAAGATTTTTAATGGGTTGTTTTACAGTTGGAATAACAACGTATTAATGTATTATCAACTAAAATCTAATAGAAATTAGGAGTGCCATGGATTTGTTATATTTGCATATTGTATTTTGGTCAGAGAGGTAACAGGTCAATCTTCTGAGTTGTGGTATAACAATAATACAATAATATATTGTTTTTTCTGTTTTTATTATCAATGCAGACAACTAGCAACCAGACTCTGCACCATGCCACACAAGTCATGGCTGTCAGACAATTTCTACAGTCACATGACCCTTTACATCTGTCCCCCTAACTCCTCAGACTGCAACCCTCTTGATTATTATGTGTTGGGTGCAGTTGACCAACAAAACTCTTTGTAACACCAAAGATGAACTGAAGGCAAGGATTATGGCAGCATTCACCAACTTAAACAAGGATACCATCCAGAAGAGTTGCAGGGGATTCTGAACTTGTCTGGAGACTGGTTGAAGCCAAGGGAGATTTTATTGAATAATTTAGTATTTCAAAATATTTTCGTAAATATTTCTGTTTTCATTTTTGTATAATTTAGATGACAATTTATCCATCATACCATGTGTAGATAACTTTTTATTTAGTTTTTCCAGAGGTCTTACATTTTTCCATTTGGTGGGAGTAAGGGAGTCAAAAATTTTCTATATTCTTCATTGTCCCAAGCGCTTTTGACCACTTTTTAGCCATTTTCAAGGAGGTTTGTTTTAGCTGTTGTTAATTTTTCTTCCTATTTTGACTGTTTAGGAAGTATTTTATTTTTATGTTTTGAATACTAGTAGAATTTATTATGATCCTTCACATGTTGATTCTTCTGTATTTTTTCTTGTCTGTTAATCTTACTTATTATAAAACGCAGGTTGTGTGTGTGTGTGTGTCTGTAACGTTTATATGTTGGATCGAATTTCCTACATTTTTAGCCGATTTCAACAAAACTTCACAGGACTAAATAAAATTACCTTTTGGTTGTTCTAACGGCGCCGAAAATTGGAAAAACACAGTTGTATTTTAAGAAAATCAATTTGAAAACACGATTAAGACACATCGTGAGAATGAAAGGGGGGACAACTCACCCACAAAAATATAAACAAAAGAGCATAGCATGATGAAAAAGACGCCAAACTTGACGAAAACAAAATTTTATCGTCTAATGTTCATATTATTATTATTAAAGAGGAAAGATCAAAGTATTTTTGGAGTATTTTTTTTTACATTTTTTAATCGTTCCTAGCACGTCTGAAATTTTCGTTAAAAATATTGTTTTTTTTTTTAGTCAAAAAAAAGGACAGATCATCAATCATTTTTCATTTTTTTCGATTTGATAAAAAAGATTAAAATCTTACTTTGATATACTTTTAAAAATCAATTATCATTTTTTCAAAACTGATTTTAATAAAAACAGATATTATACTGTTTATTTAAAATATTTTGAACCAAGCTTAACTTAGCTTCTGCGCCGAAAAAATGTAATTTGAAAATAAAACAAAGCAGGTCATAACCTTCCGCGTCGCTTGACGATTGACGAAAGGCACATTCATGACGTTTCGATAACTTACGGGTGGGTAATTCTTTCTACGGATGGAAGGAAGTGAAATTATTTAAGTGAACAAATTATTTACCTCATTACTTTTAAAGAAAACTTTCAGCGCTCTAATTTTTTATTTTTTATTTTTTTTTGTACTTAGCTTTCATTTTTACGTTTACAATGCTTTATGGAAAATATAAAGAAATTAAAAAATAAGACTGTTAATAGTGAGATTAAATTTCATAAGAAAAAGGTATCTAATTAATTTAGGTACCTTTCTTATGAAATGTTATCAGAAGTGTACATAAAATACTATAATTTTATGTACATTTATTACATTTTACTGTGTTATTTGTATTTCCATTCATTTTATTATTAATTTTGATATTTCATTTATGGAAAAATGTCATAACTGAGATTAATATAAAAATAAGATCATATAAATTAAAGTTTAGCAGTAGTTAAATTTCATAAGATGATACTGTTACTTGTAGGTACCCTTCTCAGTTGAAATTGAAAACTCAAATTAACTTCTCCATACGTGTTTCGCAAAAGTAAAGGGCTTAACAGCGGAGAACAATGCTGAACTCAAATAATGCAACTAAATTGTATTCTGGTTGGTCTTCTGTACTTGATAATTACTGTCCGACTATAAACACAAAAATTACATTTCTTAATTACCATGGCTAATCTGATTGGTCCAAATTATACAATTTTCAAAGCGCTAGACAATGACAATCTCACACGGACATTTTGAAAGGTTGATGTTGCATTTAACTAATGTTAAAATATTTTTTAAAATTCAATTTAGATATTTTTTAAAAATCTTTTTAAAATTAAAGAAATAAGAAATAATTGTATTAAAAATTCAATTTTCATTGAAAAAATTTTTTGCTTCCAGAAAATATTGTCCATATTCATAAAAACAAATTAAAACAAATAAAAGCATTTGAAACTAAATAATATATTTGTTTTGAGTTTTGTATGTTACAATTCACAGCTGATTTTCAGGTACGTTGGCCAAAAAAAAACAAAAAAAAAAATACATGATTTGCATTCTTCAAAGCCTTGTGCTTTTAACTATTGTAATCACTAAAACTGATGGTCTCGAATTTCTAGAGTTTTTCATAAAATTAGTTATGGGGGTGTTAATAAATATAAAAAAATATTTCTGCCATGACTTTAATAAAAAAAAAAACATATTTATAATAATTTTGATCATCTGTGAATAGTTTCTGAAAGTTTCATTAACATCTGACAATTATTTTTATTTTTGCAAGATTTTCCAAATTAATGTGTGAAAATACAAAAAAAAACGCTAAAAAATATCTGTTATTTACTACCCCTTGTTGCGACAAAGAGAAACAAGGTTTTTTAAGTCAAAATTTAGAATATTCTAAAAAGATGGAAAAATTTTTAAAAATAATTAAAAAAAAATTTAGTCTATCCTCTTCATAAAAACATAAGCATTTTGACAATAAAATTTTGTTTTCATAAACTTTAGCGTCTTTTTCATCAGACTATGCTCTATGTTTTAGCGATTCCGTGCAGTGACTTAGGTTAAAAAACCCAGGTTGTGTGTGTGTGTGTGTGTGTGTGTTCCTTTATATATGGGATCGGGTTTCTTACATTTTTCAGCCGATAAAACAAACATCCAATTTTTTTTTTTTTGGCAGGTAGTATTTCTTATTGTCTTGCACACTTTTTTCTTTATTTACATTCAGAAGGCTTTAAAAATTCCATTTACAAGACAATTGTTTATAATAAAATTCTATTCACCAATCGATAGACTCATAACGATTGTGAACAATGTTTTTGTTTGAGTTTGGGTTTGACCAATTCGTAAAAAAAAAAAAACTAATTAAGACATGCGTGTCCGTCAACCTTAAACAATAATCTTTGTCAATTTTATTTTTCAGTCTTTATGATGGTCGATACTTGATCTATCTCTTACTGTTACATCCCGGGCAACGCCGGGCTCTACTGCTAGTAAAAGATATATATGAGAAATAAATATTAGTGCCAGTTAGAATTTACCTCCATGTTTTATATTAGAATGTAAATCTAATTAATGGTACTTATTTAGAAAATTTAAGAATAAATTATGTAATAGTTTTACTCTTTTGTGCAGCTTCAATAAATATAAAAAAAATGATTGATATAAACACATTTTTCATAATAGCAACATTTGGAGTGTTTTAACTTTCAGAAATTGTTTAGATTGATCAGCTTTTAATATTTATTGGGGCACTATAAGGTGCTGTAAAGGTGCAACAGACATTGTATAATCAAGAGTAGTGTTGCAATTAAGTCCATTTCAATTAAATGAATCAAATTAAACACTTTCTTTCTTTCCTTTTTTTTTTTTTAAGAAGGTAACATTGTAGTCATCAGTGTAGACTTAACTGGTTCAGTAAGTATTTGTGGATATTTTCCTAAAATTCATTATTAATAATAAATTAAAAACTATATTTTCCAATGTTTATATTAATTCAGAAAAATTAGGTTGGTGAACAACTAAAGAATCTGATGTGGAAAAGCAAAAACATTCTAGATTCAAATGCAAAGAACTGTTATGTAAAAGAAGGATTGAATCCAGTTTGATTACATTATCTGCCAATTTGAATAAACCTTAATGAAAATAATGTCATTGAATGTTTACTTACAAACATATCATGAGGAGATAGCATTTAGCAACTACCTTAAAACCATATGATAGCCATCTTTAAAATATCACAAAGATAAAGTGAAAATAACAACTCTTAGAAATAGAAATAATTTGCTTTCACACTTCAATACCATCTGTAGCAAGTTATGAAACTATTTGGACATCTTTTAATAAGATCTAATGCAAGGTTTGCTAAAATGTATATTGAGAATATGGTGCCTGAAAAAAAAAGAAGTAAAGGAAAAGCAAAACAGGGGTAGAGATGATCACCAATTAATTAGTAGTAGACTCTAAATATTTGATACTATGAACATTTACATAGAAAGGGAAGAAGTGGTTTTATCTTGATCTAAAGTATTTTATACACCAGTGGATAGGTCTTTTTGAAGTTCAATCTTATCAGCAAACATCCCCTTTAACCAAAGGGTAATAGAAAGTAAATGAATTTTTGGAGATTAAGTGGCAAAAAAAAAAAAAACGAAATAGGATATATCCAGGTGCTAGTCTATATTAAGTCATGTTTGAGGTCAGGGAGAGTTCTGGTCCAGCCTTAGTGGGAGACTAACGTGTCCTTTGAGTGGTTCTGAAGCCTTAATTTCCTATTGGCATCCACCACATCAAGATGAATAGATGGGCAAGTTGATAGGGGAAGAAGAGCAGGTATAGCAGAAGCTGTCCCAAGTATCACCTACCTAACCACCTTGACAAGCAGGCAATACCCTGAATAAAACATGGGCATATAAGAGGGAAACATGGTTCACATTCTTATTTATCAATGTGGCATTTGTCTTTCATCATGTTACCTTGTGAGTATGAATCATGCCCTTACCCAGCTTCAGTGCACACTGAAATTGAGAATCAAAATGCAAAATGGTATAATCATTGACTGGTTAGTGGAAAGCAGGGACAAAGTTTATGTTGCCTGTTTACAGATAATCTATCTAAAGATTGGAATAAATGGTAGGAAATAATTAATTTTAATTAGCAATCTGATTCGGGTAAAAACAGCAAGTAATTAAAACCTTAAAACTTTGATTTGTTTTAATAATGCAGCAAATTCTATCAGATTCTTATTACTGCCCACTGCATTTACCAATACTCCATTATCCCCCTTCAGAGCTACAGTTGTTTATCTGAACTAATAAACTTACACCTAAAACTTGTTTTAGTAAGTATCAACACTTAATTTGTATATTGTACATTGAAAATCAAGACAAATGAGATTGTCAGTTGTCAAGAATTAATGCAATCATTATTGACTGAATAGGAATGTTATCTGTATAATTTAGTGCATGTAAATTGAGCTCTGAAATAACAATTTGATATTTGTAAATATTTTAAAATTATATTAGTTTTGAGCTTAATGTAATACTTTGTAAACAAGAAAATATTGCCTTCATTTTTTTTTTATATCTTTAATAGGATGTCAACAAAAATAATTGCCTGTCTGAAGAGATTTTGAATACGCAACAAATTTATTTTATATAATTGCTTATTATTTACATTAATATTATAAATAATGGTCTATAAATTTTCTAGCTGAAGCATTGTCATTATTAATCTTTGACTAGAATGTCTTTCATCTGATTTTACTTGCTTTTTACTGCAACTCAGAGTGGAAGATAAGAACTGTGAGTTGAAATCTTATCAAAGGCTTATATTTTATTTCTGATCCATGCAGCTTAACAGTCAAAGAGCAATCTGAACATTGCAATAAAAAGCAGCAGAAATAAGATATGCCAGATCTATGTTCATTTGTAAAAATATTGTTATAAGGATTAGGAAGAGGAAAATGAATATTCCAATCAACAAACTTTCTTTTCTTCTGTCCCTTCAGGATATAGGTGATCATGGATCTCCACAATTTCCTGTCATTTGCAGCTCTTTGTAAAGATTGGCTTTTTGCTATATCTCCTCATCATTTACAGAAGCTTGTTAGATAGCTTCTACACTGCTTTCCTCTATCAGTCTTGGCTTCATTATGTCCTGTCAATGTCAAATTCTCCAAACCCTCTTTACTCATTATATGCCAGATACTTTTCAGCTGTCTCTTTCTAAGTGTCCTTTTTATTTCAATTTAATCTAAAACATTGTCATTGCTCATGTGTTCAGTCCATGATATTCTCAGCATCCTTTTATAGAACCATATTTCATCTGTGAAGAGATTTCCAGCATTCACTATGATATCACGATGGCCAACCTGACAAGAATATGGTAGAACAAAATCAGCTTTCAAACAAAGTACAGACTGTACAAATCAATGGTAGTCTCCATTCTCCTATATGGAAGTGAAATGTGGACACCGTTGTCAGAATCAGAGAGAAGGATTGAAGTGCTTGAGAACAAATGCATCAAAAAACTCTTTGGTATTTTGTATTGGGAACATAAACCAATGAGTTTGTGCAGAAAAGCATTGAAAGTTTTGTGAGCCACCAGGAAACACTTCTGGTCACTGTCAAACAGAGAAAAATGATATGGTTTGGATGTTACAAGGTACAGCAGCTTGTGCAAGACCATTATGCTAGGTACCATTGAAGATGGACATAAGAGAGGATGCCAATGTAAAAACAGGTTAAACAATGTCAATCCATGGAGAGATATGACTATACCAGAATTGGTGATGGCTGCAGTTGATAGGCCATTGTGGAAGAGATTTAGTGTGGCTTCTGCATTCAGATACCCCCCATGATTACAAAAATCAAGGGGATGATGATGATATTACATAACAGTCCAGTATTCTTCTCTTTGTTTCTAACAAAATTTTCCTGTTTTTTAATACTTTGCTTATATTTTGGAAAGCATTGTTAGCTATTCCAATGTATGTTTGGATTTTGGTGTTGCATTTTCCATCTTCTGTTAAAATACTTCCTAGATATTTTGTTGTCCCCAATTTGTAATTCACATCTTGGGCTGTTTCTTTTGCTGACAAATTTACATTCTGTCTTTGTATAATTGATGTTTAGTCCTTTCTTTTTTTGCTTCCTTCTGTAGGAGTTTCTGTAGTTTCCTTTCCATGTCTGCTATCAATACTGTCATCTGCATATCTAATATTAAGTTTGTGGCCACCAATAATGAATCCTGGTAAGACTTCTCTCTCGGGATTGTTTCACTGTAAAGGTTGAATACATCTGGTGAAAAGATGCATCTTTGTTTTATGTCCCCTTTCTAGTCTTGTGTATTTACTGAATTTATTTTCTCTCCACACATACTTTTAACAATGAACATTAGCTGGCATTAAAAGAACTCATTGGATGAACACTGAAACAGAACAGTGTGAAAAATTAAGAATTTCATGTTAAGTGTATAATATAACATGTCTATACAAACATATCAGAATATGTTAAAAACTAAGTTGTCCATGTTACCACACAAGTTAACACACACACGTGCACACACACAGTAAAGTCATGTGGAGTTGTCATCAGATCTATCATGCATGGACAGAAAATTTTGTAACCCAACAATGACTTTAATTTAATAAATGTTTAGAAAAAAACCATTCAGATATATTAATTCGTAAAAAATTGTGATCTGGATGGTTTGATATGATGTCCAGTCATCCAATATGTTTAGCCATATCATTTGAAAAATATAAACAATCTATAAAAATTAACATTTTTTTTTCTCTTTTTCTTCAGTCTTCCACTTTCCTCTTCAATTTTTATTTCTTTCTCTTCAGTCCTCTATCTCCCTCTCACTTCAGACTTCCATCTACCTTTCTCTCTCTCTCTCTCTCTCTCTCTCCCTCCATCTCTTCAAATCTCCACCTTTCAGTCTACTGACGATGCATTGTGCGCTTTTGAATTTTCTATTTTCATTAAACTTCTGTGATAATCGGATTTTCCTAACAGAAACATTTGTTCTTGGATTGACTGTCTTGTGCATTTGACTTAAAACATTTATTTCTAATAAATTCAATCTAATGAAAGTCTATTGTATAGACTTAACTCTACCTATTTCTGTACACTCTCATTTATATAAGGTTGTTAAAATTAAAAATTCAGTCATTAAAATGTCTTTGAAAGTGATTATTGAACACTGCTTCTTTATGGAATTACTAAGTGAAGCTGATTTACATTTGTGAAGTATGTGTCCATCCTCTTAACAAGATTGAGTTTAAAGCAAGTAAATTACGTGAACTGGAAACAAAAATTGCTCAAGATTCTTTATCACTTCCTCCTTTTCGGTAATCCTCAGGAGCCATTATAAAATATTCAATATGTGAAATAAACTGCCTTGATTCCCATATTTAGACACTTAATATTTTTATAATAATCTTAGCTACTGGTTTAAAATAGTGTTTTTAAAATATTTTAAATGTTATTTTTATCTCTTTATTGATTTATACATTTTTATCTGTGAACCAGTAAAAGTTTTGGGGTGATTACCTTTTAATCCAAATATGGAAAGAAAAGACATTTGTACTTATGATCAGAAAGAGACTGTTTAAATTTATAGGGAACATGAGAAAAGAATGCTTAGAATATTTGATATTCACAAGACATAGAAGGCAGAGGGAAACAGTAATTAATCTGCTTAACATGCTTGTGCAAATGGATGGCAGGCCAAAGACTGGGATATATGGTGACTGGACAAAAATTACTTAGAGCTAAGGAAGGATAGGAAATTGTGGAGAGCCATGGTCTGAAGGAGCATGAAGGAAAAACACTAAAAATTCTGCAACTGAACATAAAAGGTGAAGCTTAAATTTTATAAATTATAGACATTGTTTCTGTATTAAAGACTTTAAAATGAATGATTTTTTTACAAGATTAACATTATCGGCTTGTACATGATTCTTTCTTCTTTTTTTCTCATAATTTTAGTCTTGCTTCACTTGGCAGCTGATGAGCAAATTGAAGAATGATAAAGAAAAAAGAAATCTTTGAAAAATTCCTGCTTTGTTGTACATGACAAAAATAAAAAGCTGTTGATGCTGTGAGCAGAAATTCTGTTAGTTGTAAATGTCGGCCATGTAAAATCTCTGTCAAAGATATTTGATGTCCTTGATGTTTGATCAGAAGAAATAAATGCTTCCAAGCCAAAATAGTAAACACCGTGCAGACAACCAAAAATCTTTTTTCTTTCTTTTTCTTCAGTTAAAATCTTTTTCCATTTCTTCTCCAATCATTTCTACACTTTCAATGAAAGATAAGCAACCTTTTTTTTATCTCCTGTTCACCATATTACTATATATTCAATTTTACAATCTTATCTTTGTTCAAAAACCACAAGTATGGAGCACCCAGTGAGATTCAAACTCACAACTCAATAGAAATTAGACCAGTTCACTAACCATTATCCCCACTATTTTATCATTGGCACTAAACATCAATCATATGAATATAGAATGTATGACTGTCTGCAAAAGAAACAGCCAAAATTTGAACTATGAATTAGAAACACAGAAATCAAAGCAAGTACAAACATTTAAACATCTAGGAAGTTTTTTTTATCAAAGGACAGAAAGTGCAATACCAAAATCCATAGATTCATTGGAATAGCAAAGAATGCCTTCCAAAAGGTAAGCAATGTATTAAGAAACAGGAAAATCTCATTAGAAACGAAGAAAAGTGCACTGAACTGTTATGTAATACCAATCATCCTATATGACAATGAATGCTGGACACAGATCAAAAGATATGATGAAAATTTTTAGGCACATAATTAGGGAGGCAGAGGTATAGAGGAAAGCAGTAAATAACCTAACAAGCTTGTGTAAATGTTTAACAGAACATGAATTAAGAGATAACAAAAAGATATGTCTTACTTAGAGATATAAAGAACAAGAAATTTTGGAAAAACATAATTGCTCACTTCTTGAAGGAATATGGCATAAAGAAAGTATGTTGTGTTAACACTTTATCTAACTTTGCAATAAATTCCAAATTTTGAACTGTAATAATTAAATTGGTATGAGGTCTGCCTGGAAATGATTCAGCCATTTGATACCAATAATAATAAAAAAAAAAAATGGTAGCCAGACTGAATAACTTGGATGATGCTTTCCACCAAATAGAAACTGTCCAAAAAAAAAGTAGTTATGGATATACAGCCATGTTTGAAATGTTGGTACCAAAATTTTATCTGGGATTCAATCATTATAAAGGTCAAATCAATTATTCAAATAGTTTCATAGGATGAGTGCATGAGTTTAAAAAAAATTATGCATATTGTCTGTGAATTTAATGATTGCAGAAGAGACACATTCATTCAATGGTATTTATAATAAATGAGTAAACCTATGGAATGGTGACCATTATATGCAAAAAGGTATCCTTTGGATTATTGACCAAATTACAACAAGGCCGCACAATCAGTTTTAGAGAGATTCAAAATGTCTGAAAACTTTCTGAACAGAATTCATACATGAACAGAAAATATATTTTTGACATAAAATAAGTTTGAAATATTGCACGAATCTTACAATTCTATCAGTCTGAGAAATAATTCTATTATGGAGAAAAAAAACTAATATTTATACAAAATTAATAACATTAAAAAACACTATTAACAATTAGCAGCAGACACACCCAAAAACTCAATATGTTTATGGTTTTCTTTTTATCAAATTGTTCTGAGCTAAAATTATAAATTTAAAAAAAAATAACTGATTACTGTCCAATTGTTCTTTCTTTCATTGAGGATTTAATTTATCCAACAATTTTGTTAGTCAGTTACTTATTTGCTGCAGTTCAGTCAGACCAGCTTCCCAAATCTGACCAATTGATCCCACATCAGATTTTTTTTCAGAAGACTCTAAAAGGAAGTCTATTTTAATGTTCTAAGTTTTTCATTATTGAAATGCCATTTATCTAACCCAAAATAAACTTAAGTTTTTGTTTTCTGGAATTTGTAAATTAACAATTTTATTTTTGTTCATGGTAATGAAATATTTAAATTAGTATTTTTATTTTGTTATAGGGGTATTTTATAATAGATTTTTTGCATTTTTCTTCAGCAAAAGTAGAATTTATCTATATTAATATGAAAATAAATCTGACCAGACATAAGATATAATTTTCTCAAATGTTAGTAAAAAACAGGAATAGATAAGCAAAAGATTTTTAAAAGATAAAAAGAAGAACTTATCATAGTAACTTGCACATGATTAAATTGAGAAATTATTAAAGCAGAATGATTAATTAAACTACCTGTCACTTTGATGGTAATGCAGGTGTTCCCCAAGTTTCTTATTTGGTCTTACCTTCTTTCTGCTGCTTTATATTAACACTATGCCTAAGAACATACTCAGACCTTGAGTAAATATCTATGCAGATGATACTACAGTCTATGGGTACACCTCAAAAAATCTAGATCACAAGAGACTGGCAACTAATCTCTTCTCTGACTAAGCCCTAACAGCTCAATGTGGGAATAACTGGCTTGTAACATTTAGTACCTCAAAGACCAAACTAGTAATGTTCCATCATGACCAAGTAGTTCTCGGTATGATGATAAACTACATCTGGAAACAAAGCCTCTGATCGGGAGATTAGAGATTTTCAGTAATGTGGAACCACCTCTTAATTGCTGTTTACTTACATTTTTATTTTTTATTTTTATTTTTTTTTTTTTAAGCACATTTTAATCTCAATTTCCTCCTTCAACATGACAACATTCCTTGAACCTCTTCAGAATAATATGACACAACACAAATCCTGATTTGCATCAATTTCAATAAATACTTCTGAGATGTACACTTTTAATTCATCCACTGTATGTGGATGTCTCTCATAAACCGTGTTCTTTACTACATACCAGAAAGGAAATCCATTGATGTTAGGTCAGATAAACAAGGTGGTCATTCAATGCTGCCCCTTTTTACAAATGAATGCTGTGGAAATGTTTGCTTAAGATAGTTCCTTACTACCTAGGCATAATAGGGAGAATCTCCATCTTGCTGAAATAACAGTTCACTGAAATTAGTGCTGGTTTGGAGCTGTGGAAACAAATAATAAAACAACTCTAGAAATACTTTTGGTCTACCCTATACAATAAAAATTTCAGATCAGAATTTAATTATTAATCCATCTTGATGTTTTTCTAGAAGTTTATACTGAAGAATTACATTTTTATAAAATCCCAAGCAGCTGATTACAATGATGCATGTAATTATTTTCTTTAATATAATTTATATAATCATAATATTTACAGGAAGATAATTATATTTATTAATTTTGTTGAATAATATAATTTCTTAGTATAAGTTATTAGTCTTTCATGTTTTAATTCTTTTTCACCAATGTCATCTTCTTGTACAGATAAAAATTTATATTTATTATAATCAGAAATGTCGTAAAATCAATAACACTCAGAATATAAGTCTTTATACTTGCAAAGAAAATATAAAATACAAAAGTAATTTCTTTATATGTTTTTAATGTTACATTTTTTGGTTTTGTGTTAACTTCTTGACTGGCATTTGTTCACTTACATTTGTTTTAATAATTTCTCTGCTGAAGAATAAATGTTTTGTTAATGTTTGTTTCCAGATAAATTCTGATCTCTCTTCATGTTTTTTTTTTTTCACTTTCAATTGTCATCTTTTAAATCTTCTAAGTTGTTGAATGCTTGCATGCATTGTATTTGTATCCAATGTGGAAGGTCAAAACCGTTTTCTTCACAAGTATATTTTGAAAAGCGAGAAATGTATTTGCCAACTAAGCTCAGTTTGAGCACCAATTTATTGATCCTCAAATTGACCATACTAGATTGAAAATCAGACTAAATTCTAGAGGAAGAAGTGAAACACAATTCTCAATCTTTTCACACTAAACATTGTTTCTTTTCATTCAAATTGACTTTCTTTCTCTCTGAGTTTATTTTTAGTTTCAGTAAAACAATTTCCTATTGTAGGAATTGTAACTGGCCTGCCAGGATATAAGTTTATCCAAGACAACATCATTAATTCTTAACTTTAAGCCATTTTCAATTGAATCTACTTCCTTCCTTCACATTCAGTTACAATTAACGTCTTGGTTTACATTTTTCTACACTCTTAAATTATTTGCTTCAAAATATTGGTTGAATAATGTTTACATGTTAGAATTTTCTAAATTTTCATTTTTATTTTACTTATTTATTTATAATTACTAATTTTTTTTATTTTTCCTTATCAAGAGTTTTCTTTACAAGTTGAGGTGCAAATCACATTGTAGACAAAGACAATATTTTGATTCTATGTTAATCTATGTTGTCAGTTTAAAGAGAACTACTGTTGTCAGCTGAAAAGGACAACAACATTATCATTTTTATAGGAGAAAACTTCCTGTTGTGTTTGAAATGGAACAATATAAAAAAATAATTTGTTGATACAATTTCATTTTTATTATTGAGCTCTAAACATCTTTTAGAAATTTTTCTAAATAGGTTGTTTTAGAAAAATTAATGACAAAGTGGAAAAAATCTTTCATGTGACATGTTTTGTTTAAGACTTCATTGGCCTAAAGGGATGTTTACAATGATTTAACTACACATACTCATAAAGGGAGAAGGGATGCTGAAATTTTAAGTTTTTAAATTATTATTTTTTTAATGTGTCTTTGTGTATATAGTCTATCAAATTTAATTTAGTTTATTTTTGTTTGTTTTTATCACTTTTGTTATGACATATCCCACATTGAGATAACAGAAGGTCTGCCAAGAAAGGGGAAATGTAAGAAAATGGACACAAATTTACTGTGGATGATTTGGCAATCAAAGCACTTTCCATACACTTTTGTTTTAGTAAATTGCTTTCTCTTTTGATTAAATTAGCATTTTTTAAATCAAAATTATGGTCAGACTCTTTACATTGAACAACTAATGTATTAAATATGTTCCATGAAAGATCTTTTTTTTTTTTTTGTTCATATATTTTTTTATTTAAATTCCATGAAGAAATGTATTCTTTGTAGCAATTATTACAGAAAATAAAATAAATTCCTCCTTGAAGTTTATTATTATTTTGTTTTGTATTAAGTTTTTTTTTATTGTTTTAGAAATAGTTGTAACCAAAAGTAGAAAAGACTTGTTATTCTGCATAAATGTTTTGATGTTGTTTGTTTTTCCTACTATCATCTAATCTCTTCTTTAAAATATGTTAATTATGCTCATAAAGAATTTTTTTCTAGTGAGAATAACGATAATTTTTTTTTATAATCATTTGGTTTATATTCAAGTTTGTTATATTCACTTACACACAAATACCTTTAGGAAAAGTATGAATCCATCTCTTCACCCTATTTATGGGTTAAATAGCAGGACAGACTTGTTTCTTTAGCCTTGGTTGGCAACCAGTCTACCACAGAAAGAAATGGCAACCTCCTGCGGGAAAAATCTTGTCAATCTTGTATTGTTGTATTGAAAGATAATTGATCACCCAAATGTGTATCACATAATGGCATTTAAGTGACTGACTGATGCTCATCTTTGTCATTTTACTTACAAATGTTTCAGTACAGTACCCTCTTGTTTATTGTTGAACATTTTGAAACAAAACCTTTATTCAATCTACTGGGATACACTGTTCTCACAGCATTTTCCATGATTAGGGAATATTTCATGATATCAGTTTTATTCACAGAATGGATCACTTTTCAGCATTACCAAACCTTGGGATTAAACTTGGAACTACAAGATATGTTTTAATTAATGCTTTTATCCATTAAGCTAATGGTACAATTTGGAAGTTTTAAACCTGATATCTATTCATTTCTTTTATTATTTTAACCATAATAATTCTTTAACTGTCTTTTCTTTCTTAATCAGTCTTACAGATGAATTATTTTTAGTAAGATTTTTAAGTTTTAGCATTTTCTAATTATTATTTATAGTCATTTTGTTTAGATATGCTTAAGTCATTCAGTTGGAGTATTTATATTATTTTTATGTGTTACTTTTTTTCATTACTAAAATCTTGTTTATTTTATAACCTTTAAAGCATTTTATATGCATCTATTTAATGGACTCTTCTAAAATCATGCTGGTCAGTGATTGTCCATTTTCACTATCTGCAAACGAGATTTCAGTTGTGCTAAGTTTGTACTTCCCACTTAAAGCAGTAATTACTCTGCCTAATGATGTTACATGCTACTGGGAAAACAAAAGCTGTAACACCAACTAAGCCTTCATCAGATGATGACCTTCAGGTCAAGCATGAATTCAAGGCCCAAAGCATCATTACCACTAACCCTTACAATATCATCAGCTTTTGTTGGGTTTCCATCATATTTTGAGAAGATAAAAATTCAACCTCATCATATAATTACAGATTTCTAGTTAATGTTCATTAGACCAGAAATGAAATATTAATTCAATGATGTGAGATTAGAATTAAAGTAAGAAGATAACAGACTCATGATGCTGAACTTGAGATAAAAAGCAAAAGAACTTACTGCATAAGCCAATCTGACATTCTTGGTGTTCATTATTATTTCAATTGGTAGCTCAATGTATAATGTGCTATTTTCCCTGATACCTATTCACTTCAACTGATTTACAATCTCAACATAAGATTTATGCCTTTGTCAACACAGGCAACCAATTTTAGTGACATGGCTCCACACTTCTTCCTGATTTGTTATTCTCTCCTACCACTTTTGGAACATCATGGATGTATATCTATTTGTTGGGCTATGGTAATCACTGTATGGTTCGGCAGTCACTTGAGTAAGCATACTACTAATCCTTATCACTATGGCAGTTGGGAAAGATTACCATGCAATCATCTATCTTAGTGTTATTTAAACTTTCCTTAATTGTTTATTACACATAAATGCTGTGAAAACAAATAGCAATAACAAATGTGAAGGGGATATTAACATTCGTACTATCCTCTTCTTAGTCTAAAATAGCTGGTAGACTTCATTTCAATGGATATTCACTTTGGTTCTGTTATTCCCAATAAGCTTTTAACTAGATATCTTAGGAATTAAAATTCATTAATGCAAATGAGATATAGTCATTATTAATGTTGACTTCAAATAAAATATACTTTTGAATCAATGCTATTGGAGATAAGACAAAGTAGAAAATTTATTCAGCTACGCATTTCACCCATTATAGTTGGTGTGAGACTGGAACAAGAGACAAACCTCTGTGTGTATGCATGTGAGAAGGGTGTTGGAGTATGAGTAAACAGTAATAAGGATCTTTATCAAATGTTACAGTCAGAGAGTTGGTGTTTTTTGTACTGAAGCCACTGTCTGCTGGATTTGAAATTTAACTCACTCTGAGCAGATGTTTTTTTTTTTTTTCTTCAATTCATATGCTATATTGTGGTATTATATTTTGGTGATGATGGATGATATCATAGAGGAAACAAGTCTAAGGCTGACCATAGAGAACTGTGATATTGATGTACTTTCAATTCATTTTCTAAGTAACTCTCTTTTTTAATCAGAGTGGCTAACATATTTTAGGTTGAACTTATGGTTGAATGTTTTATGGTGAACTACTAGAGTATTTAAAACGTTCTGCAACAAATTTCCCTGATGTTTGTGTTGTCTTTTTTTTTTTTTTTAATTTAAGAAAATGCACTGACTTCAATTCTCTATAGTTGACCTTACAACTGGCTTATATACAATCACCCATCACCACAAAATTATTAGTAGCACAATGTAACGTAAAAACAAAACAAAAAAAAAATCAGATCTACTTGGTAGGCTAAATTTAAAATCTAGCATACATTAGTGGCTTCAGTATGAAAAACATCAACTATTTAGCTGCAACAATGGAGATCTTTATAATCTCTTCCTCAGATTATTCCAATACCATTTTCTTACACATGGGTTTGTCTCTCATTCCAGCCTGAGGACATCTGCTATAATGTATAGTTGAATAACCTTTTCACTTTGTCATATTATCATTTTTGTTAGAATATTATTCTGCATCCTACTTACACCCATCAATGCTATTTAAGAAAAAAAAAATAACAACCAAAATTGACTGAAAATGAGACTAAAGAATGCACCAAAGGCCAATACTAATAAATGATAAACTCACAACTTCACTGAACAAAAAATCCTGAACATGACATCTCAAGGCTATTTTTCTCCACTTGTATATTGTAAGCAGCCATTTTACAGTGCCTATCACCAGTCACTGTTGGGTGGTGCAGTTTTCATTCCTTCTCTTTGCAGGTAGCATAATGTTACTGATAATTCTTTTTCTTTTATTTTTTTAACAAAAAAGTAGTTTGTTTTATACAAGTTCAAGGTTACCACATATTAGAATTATTATTTTTCTTTTTTGTTTTCACTGTTCACTCCTACACAAGGCTCAAGAGCCACTCATGGTAGAAGATTACAGAATAAGAGATAAGAGGTACAGTTTATAAAGATATGTAGAGACAATAATGATTAAACTTGAACAGGTTAAGATTGTACTGATTGTGGAGAATATGAAAGTAAAAAAATACATATTTATAGTAAAAATTTCCAATAATAGATTTTAATAGAAAAAAAAATCTTGGTAATAGATTTTAATAGAAAAAAAAAATCTTGGTAATAGATTTTAATAGTAAACAAAAATAAAAAATTACCAAATCTCCCCCAAAAATTAAATTTTGGCATTAAATGACCTATAAGGAGTCAATATACCATTAAACAAACCAACCCAAACATCAGAATTTTTTTTTTAATTTTTTATGCTGAGAACTTTTCAGTGCTTTTTTTTGTAATGTTCTTGATAAAAAAAAAGTAATGTTTTCAGTGTCTGTACTTTTATATATATATATATATATATATATAACCAGTACATAGTAACTTTTATTTGTAAAATTCAGCTATGGTTATTGGTAAGTTTAAAGTATATTTTTGGATTTTACATTTCAATAGCAGCATTCTTATGTTTCTTTACTTACCAGTAATGGCATTCTACTTGCTGCTTAAAACATTTAAAGATGGAATGCAATGAATTTTTTTTTCTGCTGTTTTAATCACAAATTGTTTAAGTTTCAGCAATAATGACAACTTCTATGCTACTTACCACTATGACTAAAAAAATGTGTTCTATTTAGATTTTGAATTCATCATGTTTGTATAAAAATAACAGATTAGGATTCTAATTAATACCACATATCTTCCAATTGTCAAAATAATCCATTCTTAGAAAGTCCATTTTACTCAGTGTATAAACTTTTGTTGTTAATGTTAATAATAAAAACAATGAGCATTTTGAATTGTATTTTCCTTTTTGTGCCTGCATTTCTTGATTTCTCCAATGATTTCATTTACAATTGGGATACAATATCTTTTCACTTAGGAGGAATTTAAAAAAAAACTATTGATTCTACCTGCTACAAAAGTGTTCCATCAGCAATAGAGAAGAACTTCCAAGTTTTGATTAGTTTTCTCTTGAGATGTCTACAGAGGCTGACTTATTATTCATTGAAAGAAAGCAAATCAGATTTTTTTTCTTTTTTTTTTCTTTTTATCTATCTGGCAGATGAGCAGATTCAAAGAAAAATAAAAGAAATGTCAGAATAAGAGATTTTTCAGCAAAATGAAATCTTGGAGCAAAGAACAACACATCACATACAACTAGCAAGGCTACTTGGTGGTTATATAGTCAGGATAAATTATCACTATACAATGAATTATTAAAAAATCCCAGTTATTTTCAAATTAATCCCGTCTTTCCTGTAAAATTTGTATGAAGGGAAATATAAATAGTGTTTGGAATATTAACAGCATCAGTTGCACATTTATGAAATGTTCAAACTCACTTGCTTGGAAAAGATAATCAATTTTGTTTTAAGACCATGATACCATAATTTCTTGTGTAAAATACAATCCCCATGTTTCTGAAGCTAAAACCAGGGAATAAATTAAATCCTTGAGTATAATACGTTTCCATAGTACAGCCATGTCTATGTAAATTGTTTTTTAAAGTTGTATCATATTAGCCATTAAAATCTTAATGTTATACATATATTTCATTAAAATATTTAATTTTTCATGATATTAATGAAGAGAAATGAACCAGATGTTTAGCCATTGTATGTTTCTTCTCTTAATGCCCATTTCAAAATTTATTTTTGAATTTTCAGGGGAAAGTGTTAACTAGACATACCTGGTAATACATTTTAAGGTATTAATTAATCTATCATACTTTCCTATTTGATTTTATTATATTTTTATATATTAATAGACTATGAAAATGACTTCTTCAGATTAATGTTTTTAGTGACGGAAATGTGTATATGTAGTGGGAGGGAATGAAATGCAACAAATATCAGTTACAATTCTACATCAAGAAATGTAAAAAATGACAAGCATGCTAAACTCTAAAATGTTTGGTGTCTAATGTATCTAAATGCAGAATTGCAACTAGCATTTGTTGTATTTCCCTTCCTCTACATCAAGGTCCATCAATAAAAACACCAATCTGAAGAAGTCCTTCAAAGGCCGAAATGTGTGATATAAAATGATTTTTTCCAGTTTGTCATTCAATTACCCATTCTTAGTGTGATATAGTTTCATATATCTCCCAGAATGAACAATGTATACATTTCAGAATATTAAATGTATAAGAATTCTAACAGGAAATCCATATTATAGGATTACTACCTTTACTGATAAGTGATAGCATCTACATAAAATACTTCAAGGATTTGGCTCACAATTAGACATTCATTGTTTTTGGAACATTTCTCAGGTGATATGTGCTTATATCTCACCTGAAATTAAATGGTCTCATTTAATCAAAATTCTCACATGTTTAATCATTGAGAGCTTTAGATGATCAGTTCTGGATAGTTGCTTTCTTGCTATGTTTTGCTGGGAAAATCATTAGAATCTTGTTGAAATGAATGTTATAAGTAGCAAACCAGTTTCAATTGACACTTTTTATTCAAAAATATCAAGTGGCTTTTAGAAATATCAAATATTTTTTAGAAATATCAAGTGGCTTCATTCCCTTTTCCCATTTTCGTGACATGGCTTCTCTCTGTGCTTTTTGTATAAATATTTTCATGGTAGTTGAGCATTCATCTTTGGTACCTCGACCATGTGAATTTAAATGTACTACTAAATTGGCTACTAGGATTCATTGTTTTACTGTTAAAATAGATGCAACCATAAATTCTATTCTTATATTTCCTTTTCTTGCACTTCTCATCTGTGAAACTTTCTTGTTTCAAGCTTCCCTTTCAACTCCAATCTTCAAAATTTAAATGCAATTTCAATTGCCATCTTCTGTCTTCCTGAACCCTTTTCTTTTATTGCTCTTTTTCTCACTAAAGTCTTCTCATTTTCTTTCACCATTGAAGAATCGCCTCCAGGATATAGAAGGATAAGAAGTGCTAGTTCTAGCTAGACTTTGCATTAGCCATACTCACCTAAGCCATTCTTTTCTCCTTAAAAATGAGGATCCTTCAATATATACAGCATGCCAAGAACCATATACCCTCAAGCAAATACTTATAGACTGTACTGACTTATATGGGGAAAATTCTATAAAAATGTAAGCAATATAAACAAGCCTTTCAGATAAACCAATCTGAATAACATTCTTAACTTTATAAAACAGGTGAGTCTTTACACAAAGATGTAACCTTTCTCAATCAAAAAGAATTTCTTAGAATATCTTTAACTAAAACCTACAAACTTTCTTACAAATTATAAGTATACTAAATAAAGGATTTGGCACTAAAATGATATATAGAGGTTGATGTGCCATTACACAAGAAAAACAACCAAACCAAATTATTCCCTTTCATTCTCAGTAATCCTTTGCATCTTAGTGGCATTATTGCCTTGCTTGGAGTTAAATGAGTTAAAAAAAAACACATCTTTTACTGAACAGAACTCAAAATAATACAAAACACATGGTAAACTGAAAGAAGAGTCACATAATGAGATTATAAAAAATGAATACAAAAGCAAAATTAATTTCTTTTAATACTGTACATAAAACAATAACCAGAAAAATTAATTTTAAAAGTTAAGATAGATTTGCAAATTTAAGTTAAGTCTGTATATATGAAGGATTACTGTAAAGCAATTTAAAGATTGTAAATTATTGTAATTGTAATTAGAAACACATTCATTGTAAGAAACAGTGCAGATTCCAATCTTACCTTTTATTTGACTCTTATGCTCTTGTTAAGATGAAAATGTAAAAATGTATAAAATTATGAACATCAAATACAAGTGCTGAAGGGTTTCTTGGCATGTAAAAGTAAAGATTTTAAAAATTTTGATGCTTGAACATGTGGTCAGATTTTGAGAAGTGTGTTGAACTAAGAACTTTTCAGTTACATATACACACACCTCTAAAAGATCAAAAGATTATCACCAAATACATTATTAAAAAACAAAGTGAAGATAGTATTCGGAAAAATCTATGGAATTGTTCTAAAACCTGGGAAAATGTTTTTCTTTTTTTTCTCTCTCTTTTTTTTTTTCTTAGAAAAATCTATGATTAGTAATCATGAACTGAACCATAATATTTGGGAAAGCAAAGTTTAAAATAACATTTTGTGCCTTTTAACAAATGTATTTGCATATCTTGAAGGATTATCTTGAAGGATTATCTACAGTTTTATTTTAAAAGTAATGGTGTACAGCAGAGAAAAGAAAACTTATTCAAAATATTGATTAAACTGATTCTTTTTTAAGAATATGCACTTTACTTGATTAAAATTACTGAAATATTCTAAAAAAAATTCTTCATTTCATCTGTATAATTCAGACCTGTAGAGATTTTCTGTGTGAAAACTAATTTAAAATGGTGCTTACCTGGATGCTACTTGATATTTTTTATAATTGCAGACAAATTATATGAAAGTCATTATTATTTATAATTTTTTAAAATCTTTTCCTAGAAGATTACATTAGAGGCTTTTGATTTACTTTGAATAATCCACTTGGGAAATGAAAATAAAGATTTGAATTGAGTTTTTTATTTTAATTATTTCTCCCCAAGCAAGGCAATAATGCCATTGAGATGCAAGGGGGGGGGGTGGCAACTGAGAGTAAAAGAAGATGAGAAAACGTTAGTGAAGAGAAAAGACAAAAAAACAAATTCAAGAAGACAGAAGATGGTGGCTAATGTTGCATTTAAACATTTGAAAATTGTAAGAAAAGCCAGTACAGAATTCCACAAGTAACAAGTGTGACTAAAGAATTTATTAAACTAGAACTTATTGCATCAATGAGTCCTGTTTGTCAGCCAAGCACTATGACTAAATTCAGGCAATCAAGATGCCAAAGAAGGAAGCTCACTAGAAACAATTGCCTTGAAAATATTTATAGAAAAGACAGAAGTCATAGCAATAAAAAAAATGACTGAACTCAAGATGCCAGGTCAGGACTAATAACATGACAGACCCTACTTCAGATTTTATCAAGAATTTCAAGATATATAGCCAGGGTATCGGACCAGATATGGTAACAATATTCAATACAGGGATAAATGGTAGATAAATAAATTTGCAGTATGGATTCTGGCAAGAAAATTGCTTAGCATGGTACAGTGAACCAACTTTCCTATCAGCAATATATCAGTGGAAAATGTGAGCCCCAAAAGGTGCAATGGGTTGCTCTCCTGGGGGTTAGCATTAGCCATGCTGATAGAAGGCAATAATGGTTTTCTAAGATGACTAAAAACATAGCAGTTTTGATTTGGGGGTATTAAAATTTACAAGCCATTTCTTGTTCCAGCTAACAGACTGAAGCTCATCTTGGAGATTAGCTGCCAGTTTTATGCTATCAGACTTACTATTAAGGCAGAAGTAAATACAAACTTGGGAACTGATGTCATTTGAAAGGTCATTGATGAAGATATAAAACAATGTATATCTAAGGATAGAGGCTTGGAGGCTCCTTGCATTAATGTGGAAGGATCTAGAAGAGTGGCCATTCAACACAAATTTCATTACACTATTATGAGATGTCCTATTTTTGTTTTACATATTGTAGCCTGTTTAAAAATGGCAATGCAGTTTCTCTTATAACAGTTACTGCCATTTATATAGTATTAGTGTTGTAGAGTATCTAGCACCCCTTCAGCACTCTACGATGGTCTGGCTCATAGCCTTAAATAGTCTATTATTAAGGACTTCAACAGTTGATTAGTAAGTTCATACTAAACTGATTAATATTCAGACTGATCTTACTTCATTTGGCTATACAGCATTTGACCCTCCTCTATTCCTTGTAAGTTGTCTTGTTAATTGTTTTGTAAATTACTGTTCTGTGTTTTTTGTATGTATCCATTAGCACTGGATACTGGTGCTGAATAAATATCTTAAGCACTCATCCTAATCTGTGTATCATTCACTTCAATGATACAACAGTTAGTTTTTCTAATTAATTTTCAGTATATAAAGTGTGATTCCTGAATAGCAAGTTTAATGAGAACTTGAAGTTGAGCCTAGCAATGTAAGTATAACTTCATTACTATTGAGTAATGCCTTTTTAAAATTATCAACAATTTGTTACTTGGCATTTCCATAATAAAGCTATGAGGATATTAGGGAGATGCTTCATAAATTGAAGTAATGATGAACTTCTAATAATATTAATATCTTCACATTTTTGGTTCCTGCGATAAACTTAGTTATTGAAATGAATGACTTTATTTATTATGGATTCCTAAAAAAATAAAAATAAAGGTGGCTATTGAGAAACTTATAGAAATCTGAAAGTTTATATAATTTGATACAAATGTTCCTTTTGCTTAAAACTGATAACAAACAAATAAATAGTCAAAAGTGATCAAAAACAATATTTTATCCTTAACATGTTCAGAGGTTTTAAAATTTTTAAAATATGTTGAGCGTAATCTGTAGTGTTACAGGAAGTGAATTCAATCATGATGACGCAGTATCATCTGCAAAAGGGTGATCACAATCATTCACTCAATATAAAACTGTACAGCAAACAGTTTACAGGGTTGCACCATCACTGATAACTTCACCTCTGACATTCCTGTCAACTGGCTCATCAAAAGCACTGGCTACATGCTGATTTGAATGCACACATGCAAATACTGTAAGCAGTAAATCCTTTATATTCTCCCAAACTTTACTTTTATAGAAAGAAGTGGTTTCAGTTTCATAATGGAGACATGCTTACTTCCTTCATTGCAAATTGCATCAGCAAGCACATACTCACAGCTTTTTACAATCACACTAATGGCAGCTAGGGGTTGGCTTCTTTTTTCCATATGCTTCTTCAGAGGGAGATGGTCTTAATCTTATCATCAGATGAACTGTCAGAGTACTTGCCAGACATGCCTGGGCCAGTAAGTGGGCCATTAGGTGTAATCATTGAGCATATAATTCATGATGAAATAGCATGTCACTCTCAGAAGATGCATAGAACTTGCTTGAGATCCATTTAGTTTTCATAATGATTCAAAATAACTGTGAATATTGCAATGTCTTTTCATAACTAAAACATTCTGCTTCAGTTAAGAGGAGTAACTGGGAAAATTCTTCATTAGTTTCCTGAGTTTACTTCTGAGTTTGTGGACGGGCATCAGCAAACTTGCTTTCTTGGATATATAGAGAATAAATTAAAAAATATGTACACTGAAAATGCATATTATTTTGATTGTACTTTAATTCCCATGATCTGTATAAAGAAAATTAACTTATTGATATCCTATAGTATCAAACAAAAGGATTGCTTGATGTCCAGTATGCAGGAAACTCAACTCAATACCCATCCTGCATAATATCTGGATTTTCTCACAAATTTTATGGATCCCAAAATTAAGTCAAAACCATGTAGTAACAGCCACCTTACCTTAAATTACAGGTGCAACAAAAATGCAAAGTGGATTTTGTGATGGGGTGCTGAAAAGTTCTTGGCTTGATTCACTTTTGAAAATATGGCCAAATCACCAAAAGTCAAAAGAATTTTTTTATCCCTTGGTTATGCTGAGAGCTTTTCAGCATCTCCTTGTACAGTATCACATGTTCAGTAGTAAAAGCATTTTATATAGACATCTCACAAAACAGTCTGTTATCCATCCCACTAAAAATTACCAAATGTAGAACATTTCATGTAGTTGCTGAAGAATACAAATAAAGACCAGCCACTGCCTTATTGATAGAACTTTAAAAAGTACAGTCCAATGAGAGACTATATTGAAAAATAAGAAACTCAAGAAATTGGTACAGTTTCATAAGAAAATTCAAGTTTATACCCAGCATGGAAATTAATAATACATAGAAGTTAGTAATTTTAGCCAGAGAAGAAAAAGCATCCCACAATGCAGTATAATGAAGAAAAGAAAACTATGCAAGTAAAAACTTTTAAACAAGAATAAAAATAATAATCAATACTGAAAATTGCTACAGTGAGACTTAGTGAACCAAGCATTGACCATGGATTGAATTATATAAACAGAACTGACCGACTACAGACTCTGAATATACCAGGCTGTAAACTTGTATATGGGAATACACATTAGATACACATATGTAAAATGGAATTTCATTTGGACGTGCAAGATAGTCTAACATATATCAGCATTTAAAATTGAATCTGCAAACAAAGCTAGAATTTGGGTTGAGGCTGGTTTGTGCAAACTGTCAGATATCTAACAGAAATTTCTTATCCCCAGTATGTAAGAAGAGAGAGTAAACACTATGAAAAATGACTCTAATAATTTCCATCCAGGCAGTAATATTCATAAAAATCTGTTACATCTATTGTCAACCTTGATAGAACCTAGTCTACAGAATCAATTTTCATATGGATATTTCTTTCAGAAAAATCAAAATAACATATTTCTTTTAGTTGAAAAAATGTTAACTCTTTAAGGTACATTTTTCCCATTTTGAACTATACTGCCATCTGTTGATCAAGCTGAGTACTAAACAAAATGGTGAAACAATATAAGCTTCTATGCTCCTAGGTATATGAAGATAAAAAGTTGGTATTAAAGATAGCATATCATGCAAATAAGTATTAACACTTCAAATGCTTCAAAGAATTAAGTGTAGAATGAGAAAGGTTAAAAGGTACAAGAGGAAAGTATAAAACTGGAATTTGATGTTGACTTTATTTTAATGTAGAAAATGTTTTAACTTTGGCAATGGATAAGGATCTCATAAGTGACTAAAATCTCTTTCTTATATATGTACAGTGATATGCCAAAAGTCATGGAATAACTATGGTGTAATGTGTGTACTGTGAATACTGAGGGAAATCTTTCCTGTTCACTGTAGACAGCACAGTGTCTAACCATGTGTCTTTAATAATTGACACTTAAGGCTAGACACTGGCTCAAATCCCATTTACATTCAATGCAGTAAGGGGGGGTCAGATGTATATCCAGCAGGGTAATTCAGTGTTCTATGGGATATGGAAGCAGAAAATCTATCAGGATGCTGCTTGTTAACACTGTGACAATAAACATAGCTTTACCTATGTTTGTGATATTAGTGATTGGATTCTAGAGGACAGGCACTATGCATTGATGAATCACAGTTCGAGGTTTTTAGATTTTGATGGTAGGGCTAGGGTAGTATACAGACTAGATGAGACCATAGACTCCAACTGTCAACAAGGCACTGTGTAGGTTGGTGACAGTTCTATAATATTATGGGAGTATGTTCCTGCAACATTAGTTGGGTTCACTTTTGCACTTAAACATGTCACTGACCAGTGACCATTTGCACCCAACAATGATAGGTTATTCCAATAGGAATAACACACCATGTCATCAGGCTTGTTTTGCCCAGAATGGATTTGAAGAAGTTTCTAACGAATGTTGGCACCACCATGTTCATCTGACATGAGACCAATTGAGCTTTTTATAGACATGACAGATCTATTCAAATGCAAAATCCTGCATTTAGAAATATCAAGCAGCTATCAAGAGAACAGAGTTCAACATCTGCCCAGATGTCTTTCAACTACTTGTGGAATGAATTGATATCATATAGGTGCTGAACTTAGCTGGGTTAGAGAGGCTCCTGTATGATAGTAAGCACTTATTCTATGACTTTTGGCATGGTAGGGTACATAGTAAAAAGATTACTATCAATGAATATTTATTTTTCCTTGAAATTAAATCATCATAATGATGTAAATAATGTTGCAATCATTTTTCTCCTTTTTCAGATTTATATAAATTTTAAAAATATTTCTGAGAATTTTATACATATTCCTTTTTGAGCTCTCAGATCAATTCACCAGTTAAGTTTATTGATGCATCATAATCTACTTCCTCTATGTGCTGTGTCTCTTCAGAACATTGGCAATCATGGCTCTCCACAATTTCCTGTCCTTTGTAGATCTTAATACAGTTTGACATTTTGTTATTTCTCCTAAACCTTATTTGACTATCTTTTTACTCAAACTTGTTAGGTAGGTTATGTGTTGTTTTACTCTGTCCCTTTTGTCTTCAATGTGTCTCATGAGTATCAAATTTTCTAAGCCCTCTTTTCTCGTTATATGCCCTAGATATTTCAACTGTCTCTTCTTGATGTTAAGTATAAATGCCAGTTTTGTTTCTATTTTCTCTAAAACTTTGTCATTGCTCACATGTTCAGTCCATGGTATTTTCGCCATCCTTCTGTAGAACAACATTTCTGTTGCTTAAAGTCTCTTCTTCATCTATTAAGAGATTCTCCAGCATTTACTGCCATATAGGAGGACTGATATTACATAAAAGTTTAGTACTCTTTTCTTTGTTTCTAACAAAATTTTCCTGTTTCTTAATACTTTGCTCAGCTTTTGGAAGGCATCTTTTGCTATGCCAATACATCTTCAGATTTCAGTGTCACATTTTCTGTCCTCTGTTAAAACACTTCCCAGCTATTTAAATTTTTGTACTTGTTTGGTATCTCCAATTTGTAACTTGCATGTTGGGCTGTTCCTTTTGCTAATGGCCATGCATTCTACCTTCTTGCAATTGATATTTAGTCTTTTCTTCTCACTTTCCTTCACTACCATCTGTAGGAATTTTAGTAATTTTCTTTCAGTGTCTGCTATTAACACTGTCTCATTTGTAATTTTATGTTAAGATTGTGGCTGCCAATAATGAATCTTGGTAGGACTTTCAATTTTTTTCAGAATCATTTCACTGTAGCATAGGTTGAATAAGTCCATCCTTGTCCTACACTCTTTTCTATTTTTGTATATTTACTGAATTCATTTATTCAGTATAGATTCTGGATAATTTACTAAAACTACTTATTTAAAAAATAATCAGTGATTTCTGCAAATCAAACAGAATGTGATATTTAAAATTATTTTCTACTTGGAATAAAGCATATAAAAGTGGTGCTGAAAAGTTCTTGGTTCAACCAAAATGTGATTCAAAAGAAGATTCCAATGTTTGGTCATTTAGTCAAAAACCTTTCGGTAAACTCTACTTGGATTAAATTTGATTATTTTTTTTTTCACTTTTATAATCACTAGCATTTGTTAATTAGAAAAAAGAAATTACTTGTATCTGGTCTTGTAATGTAAATGGTAGGATTTTTTTCTTTTCTCTAGCTTAAACTTTGCTGGATTTTATAACATAGAAATAATGAAAACTACGATAGTGTAAATGCTTATGCTAATTTATTGATATTTATATTTGAATGACTCTTTAAAAAGCAGCTGCAGCCTGTGTTTTATTGGTTTTGTAGAAACTACATACAAAACTACATTTATTGATCAGAAAAGATCATTCAGAAACTGAAAAAAACCTCAAAGGATCCAACACGTTGCTTGTGTTACAAGCAATAATCATTATGTACTTATCAATTCATTTAACCTTTCATTATATGATAGCGATTGATTTATAAATTAATGATTCTTCAACAACAATTTTTTTTTTCTTCAAAGAGTTTTTCAAAACAAAAATAAAACTGAGTTAATTTGTCTCCACCCAATTTTTAAATCTGAAAGATTTCATTTTGTCTCATCAAAAAAGCTAGTCATTTATTTAGGAACTGTTATTCAGAATAAAATATTAATTTATGTATATGTCATTCTGTAATTAAGAAAAATATAGAAATAAAAACTATCAAATCACAAGACCCTGGTTTTTATCATGCAAATGCATTGGTACATCATTGTTAGAAGGTGGAGTGTCTGACCCACAGTTAAGTGAATTTTATACTTTCCATCATTTAAATATTAATTTATCATATTATACAAAATATAAAATATAATGTGATTGTTTTTTTTTGTTTTTTTTTTTCACTTCATTTGTTGCACAATGCTGTTCTTTGCAAGTCATTCCTTCAAATAATTGTAATTCAGTTGACACATGAATTGCATTGTGCACAATATTATATATGAATGTCTTGAAGGCAAGAGAGACGGGGAGAGGCAGAAAATAATGTAACAAGCCTGTTTAAATTGTTGGCAGAATCAGGATTCAGATGGATATCAAAAAGACAAAATTTACGTAGGAAAGAATCAAAAGAACAAGAAATTGTAGAGAGCCATAATCAATCATGTCATGAATGGACACAGCCCACAGGATAAGATATACTATCAATAGATAAAAAATTATTGATACATTAAGTATGCAAATACATAAATGCAGATTTTTACATATGTAAACACATTGCATTCACATATACACAAACTTATATAATATAATTATGTGTACAAATATCATGAATACTGTAACTAATCAAAATTTTTAGAGATAAAAATTGTATTTTTTTAAATGTCTATTATTCATTTTAATTTTACTTGTATTTTTATGACTCAAAATGACTCTCCTTTATAAAAAAAAAGTTCTTGAATAAATTTTGTAACTGCCAACATTTATTTTGTTGTTTTCACTTGGTAGTTTTTGTTACTTTACAAAAAATAAAAAAGTTATATAAATGCATTATTTTTTTGCATTTTTACTTAATATCTTCTTAAATGATAGAATGTTTTAAGATATTCTGTAATACCAAGTATTTTTATGAAACAAAGCAAAAATGAGAAAAAAATGCATCCAAATATTATATACTTGTTTTGACAGTACTTTCAGGACTAAATTTTTAGGCATAAATTTATTTGGATTTATTCTGATATTTATAATATTACATGCAGCATAAACAATTCTGTTGAAGTCATGAAATAATTCATTTTTCTTTTTTGTTAAGACAGGATCTTGCTCAATCAAGAGAGTGACAGTACTTCACCAAACAACAGAAAACATGTTCCCTGAGGAGAAATTTCAAAAACAAACTGCCAAATGGTTAAATCCACTTTGGCAGGAAGGGAAATAAGCTACTGCCACTGTTTAAAACACATCCATTAAGCTGAGGAGTAGGAGTTTAATTTGTTTGCCAAGAATAGTGTGTTCAATCCTATGTAGGAGTCAGGAATAGTTAACATCTCTCCCCCTTTTTACTTTTTCATGTAGAACATAGTGGCAGCCTATTTATCACACATGTTTGAATGCACAATTTTTCTTTCTTTTTTTTTTTTTTTTTTTTTTTAAATAAGAGAGATTCTAGGCTCACATACAGGATTCAGAATCTTGTTAGAGGAGATTACTCACTTAGTTAAGCAATCTGCAACTTGGCTTGAGCCGGAAATCCATTGAGATTTAAGTATTACCTTTTGTTCAAGCATTTTACAAATAATTGCAGTGAGCAGACTAATTTAGTCTTGCATTGTCAGTTTTACATATTACTAGAAGATTTTCCAGCTTGTCTTGATTATGTAAAAAGTGCAGGCTTCTATAGTATCAACCATAGCAAGTGTCTCTGCTGCCTCCATACTTTTCACAACTCTCTCAACTCTGAGTTTGCCAAGAAATAGGAACATAACTATCATTGTCATCAACAATAACGACAATGTATCATGCTTGAGATCCTCCATTGTTAAGTCCAGCAAATCCTTCATCACTATATGTTAACAGTTTCATTCTTGCAAGATTGCCTAAGTATTAACAATCTGGAGAAGATTTTCTTAACTTTTTTTAGTTGATTTATTTAACAGTGATATACTCTCCACCTTTCTATTTATTTTTAAAGATGATGCCACATCACTTATCTGATAGCTTAAATCAAGTTGTCTGTGTAGCTATCGAATTTAGCTTTTCCTATTGAGCTTCTACATAATTTGAGCTCGTCATTTGATAAAACTGAATTTGAATTGTAGTCAGTCTTTGTAGGTATCATAGGAATTGATTTGACAAACTCATTTTGACTAATTATTATAGACTCCTTTTGCTGACAAATCTCAAGACCAAGATATTTGAAACTTGAAGTTTCCTCTGATCTGACCCTAAAGACTTGCTTGATTTTCTTCAAATTTTTCAGTGTCTGCCCAGAAGAAGTCATCCACATGAGTTGATATGATTCCGTTAATCTTATTATCATGGTACCATGTAAAGACAGTTTGATCATACTTAGATGAGCATTTTCCCAATTTTGATAACTCTTCTCTTGAGAAGCATCATTAAGTCTATATACACATTTATTATTTAGCTTCCATATATAATATTCAGGAACCAGCTTCTGGGGGAGGTTTTAGAAAGACTGTCCTTTCAAATTGCTTCCCTTGATGTCCATAGAATGACCTGTCCACTTCAAAGACCCAATGATGGTCAGGATAATTCATAGGGCCTCCTTTGAGCAAATAGGCAAGTCACTTCTAACATATTCTGAGTCTTCATCTTGGAATCATTTTGCAACCAGTCTGGCCTTTAATTCCATCTTTTGTCTTTTTTTGGTGCAAATCCATCTTGATGTAATTGTATTTTGGTCTGAGCTTGATACAACAGAATGCACTTTGCTTTCAGCCCAGCTATATAATTCCTTTTTAGTTTCAGCATATTCTACAATATTGATTGTTGAAAGTAAACTAATTTCCTCATTGTCTGAAAATTCCTTTTTCAAGAGGGTAGCTTTCAAAAGAGTCTTCTGTAGATTTTCTTAATTATAGTTAAATCTTTCCACTCTACTACATTTTTCACAAAATGAAGCCAAAACAGATCTTCCCATTCAATACAGATATTTAAAATATTTTTGTTTTTGCCAGTAGCTTTTCCAGCATAACTGATAACCTTCATTTTCTTCCAAGAAGGATCATTGTCTAATGCTACTTTGCACATTATCTCTTGCCCTATTCTTGGTAAAATTACATTTTTTTGATGTACATCCAGCATTTTTACTCTTCATGAGTTTTTGCATTGTCACTCATGGAAGGACTAATATTTTTTTCTATCAAGTGAAACATCAACAGTATCATCAAAATCTGTACTTTTTTGGTTTAACGATGAATCATCATCCAAATTTTCTGTGTTGGATTGGTTCTCATCTAATTTTCTCAGATGACTCTGCCTGGATAAAGGCCTTTCTTGCTGCATGCATAGCATTCAAGTTGTTTGCTATGGATTCACTTGATGTAATACCCTCTGAAGCTGGGGGTTTGTTTCTCAGAATAGAAGGCACATTAGGATTTTGTCCCAATACCAGTTGATTTAGACTGTAACCATTGACATTATGCTAAGTATTTTTGGAGCTCAGTGACCAGGGCAATGGCAAGTTCCAAGCTGCAACCAGTGTCTTCCATAGTTTTGAGTACCATTTCATTAAGTATAGCATTGTGGCTTTCATTTAATCCATTGTTCCATGGACATTGTGCTGGTGTAGTTCATATAATGATATTTAATTTCTGAGACATGTCTTTGAAAGCTTCACTATCAAATTCTTCAGTTAGAAATCTAGGAGGTCCAAAATATGGAATCCAAAGCTGAAATACTATGTTAATAATTTCTTAACTTTCTTTTGACTTTATTATAGAAGCTACAATTTATCTGATAAAATGATCTATTAAATGAACCATTTTGGTCCCTTTAATTTCTTTTATGTCTATAGATACCATTTCATTGAAGTGTTTTGCTAAAGAGAAACCAACAATGGGCTTGGGTGGGGCTCTCTTGTATTTTAAGCATATGTCACAATTTTAAGTAATTTCCTGAAGCTGTTTCATAAGTTCAACATCAAGAACTCTTGCATCTTTCAGCAGAGGACTCATTTTCTCATAACTTGGATGACTAAATTAGTTGTGAAGTTTTTCTGCTAGTTTTCTTTTTTCTCCAACAGACTTTTTTTTTTAATATCCCTAGTGCTGATTAGAACAATATTTTCATTCGTTTTAAAACCTGGCGTGGTAAGAAGGATAGTTAGTGTAAAAAAAAAAAAAGTGTAACTTTTGGCCAATTATAGAGACACTATCATTTTTAAACTTCCAAACAGTATTAGCTTTCTTCATAGCATCAATAAAAGATTTTTCAGAGTCTACTACATCAGTATGAATTTCAATATTATTTCCTGGTAATATACAAGGTAATTCCACTTTGAACATGGATTTCAAGTGTTGGCTATCTCCAAATTTAAATGTAGATTTACTATTCTCTGCTTTCATGTTTCTTTTAACTTTCTCTGGTAAAGTATCTAGGTAACAATTATACCAAGTCAAATGACACATTGAAGCAACATGAGTCCAAAATCATGCCACCAATAGTTTGTTCTACGAGTGCAAATATTGTACAATATTTGCTTCAGATACATCTTTGTCACTTGCTTTGTCAAAGGAATGTTGATAATTTTTAGCTCAGTGCATAGTAGATTCACAAATAGCACATCTAAAGGGTTTACCATCAGGTTCAAGATGATTTTGTTTCTTAGTTTTATTCTTTGGATAATTGGTTTCCTTGGCTTCTGTTACTGAATCTATTGCCTCTATATGTATTGTCTCTCCATTCTCTACCACAATAATACTTCTGTTTATTTCTGTGGACATAGCTATACATGATGTCTTTTATCTGTACATCCCTATTTTCATTCAAAGATTGAGATAAGTGCACATCTGTTGGTTCAGACTTTATTTGATAAATTGCTGGAGAGGAAGTACTCCTTAAAGTCTCTTCTTGGTTTAACACTCATCTTGAACAGAGAGTTCAACTTTTCAGACAATAACCTCATTATTTCCTCTGTATTTAATTTATCAGGATCTGTTTGTCTGTTTTTTATGAACTAAGCTCTGCTACCAGATGTTAAAACAGGATCTTGCTCCATCAACAGTGACAGAACTTCACCAAACAAAAGAAAACAGGTTCCCTGAGGAGAAATTTCAAAAACTTACTGCCAAATTGTTAAATCCATTTTGGCAGGAAGGGAAATAAGCTACTGTCCCTGCTTAAAGCACGTCCATTAAGCTGAGGAGGAGGAGGAGGAGGAGTCTAGTTTGTTAGCCAAGGATGGTGAGTTCAATCTTAGGTAGGGGTCAGCATAGTTAATATTTTTTACTCTTATTTTTCTGTCTTGCTTTATAGCTTTTTTTTGTTTTTTTTTCTCATAGCTGACCACAAAATTTGGATTAATTTCCTAAACATTATTAAATCATATTTCAAGCAATCTAACTTGACATAAAAATCAGTTTGTCTATTCAGATTTTTATAAAGAATATAGAAGCTGACATAACAGCTAAAATAATTTCATGGCATTTAATATAACATTTTGTTTTTATTTATTTTTTAGCAAGAATCAGTGACTACTTATGTTTATCAAAATTTAATTTTGGTGTATATTCCACTTCACATAAAAACACTAAACTTGATAATATCATGCATCACTGACATAAATTAAGCTCCTCTTAATGAAAACATTTGCACAATATGTAAGGCTTTTAAAATAAGATTATTATTTGATGTAATGTTCATTCAATTTTACCAAACCATTTCTACTGTAATTCTTAAGCACATTGGAAATTTATTTGGGGTTTTGCTTGAAGGTATCTTCAAATTCTAGTCTAGTCTGCTGTATTCCCTTTCACACAAATGCTCTCATGGAAATGCAAGAATCCGTTTGATCATCCTCCATCTATGGATTAAATAGGAGGGTTGACTGGTGCTTCTAGCATTGAATGGCAACCAATTAAGGAGGACAACTAAATTCAAAACCAGCCTGAAGAGGGATGGGCTCTGTCAGGTTATCTTACTCTGGATATATGCACTATTATCATATACCTACAACTTTAAATGGATTATGGAACTTCTGATTGTGATGTTAAATATTGGAGAAAAATTTTTCATAAATATACAACATGATTTACTGTGATTAGAAGAAGAAAAAAGAAAAGGTGGCAAATAAATTAGGAAATGACTCTTAACATAGACAAAGGATTTATTCTTACAGTAATTCTCATTAAATCTGAGATATATTTTTTTTTCACTCCATGCAAGGCAGTGAACCCACTAGTATGCAAGGAGATTACAAGGGTGTGGAAAAATTAGGAACAGAAACATTAATAATGAGCAGGAAAAGAAAATAGTAAACAGGAGGACAGAAGATAGCAATTGACATTGCATTTAAATTTTTACAGATTAAAATTATATTCAAAAAGTCTAGGTACCATATGGAAGAACTCATCTGAACAATTACCATGAAAGAATTTATAGAAAAGACTGAGACAACCTTACAGTGATGGGAAAGTAACTGAAGCTGAGGTGCCAGATCAGGACCAATAATATTGCTGATTCTTCTTTGGATTCTATCACTTTACATGTTATTTTTAGTGGAGGCCCATATTAGAGTAAATGTT